>PVIU01009531.1:0-75686 GCA_004026605.1 Ondatra zibethicus | reverse complement strand
GGGGACCGGGAGAAGGGGAAGAAAGGAAAAAAAATTTATTTCTTTAATTATGTTCTTGAATGGAAAAAATAAAACAAAACAATGTATGGAAAAATAAATAAACAAATAAAAAAAAGAAAAAAATGAGGTTTGGGATTTGTTTGTTATTTTAGTATAACAAAAATAATTTTTATGGCTATGGCAAACTCTGATAAAAATAAAACTTGTCAGAAATTAATAAAGAGTCATTATTTGTATAAACAAAGAAAAAATTTAAATTTTAAGAACTAAGTGAAAGAGAAAACTGAAATATGGAGCCTCAAGTTTCACTTTGTCTTATATATAATACAGATGTTATTTCCTTTATTTTACAGATGAGAGAACTGACATAGTGACAATATAAGATTGACTACAGTTCATATAGCCAAAATTGAGGGATCCAGAGGTCAAGCCACACTTGACTCATTTTCATGTAGTAGACAGTCTCAGAGAAGTGGTATCTATAAAAAAAGAATCTAATAGAAAATCTGATCTTCAAACACACACACATACATAAACGAACATTTTTTAAAATGTATAAATAGCTGGACAACACCAATAGCTTATCCTTCATTGAGCCTATGACTTTGATCACGTTTACAGTACCAGGCCTGAATTTTTTACTGAAAAGCATGCCACAAATCCTGCTATTATTGCATTAGTGGACACATATTTCCTAGCATGTTGGTCCTCTAGTTCACAGGATCCTGTGCTACAAAATAACTCTAATGTCCTGCCTCTTCCCCAACAGCAGCAGGCATAAACCCTACCAGAACTATGAACATTAACCAGCAGGAAGAGACTTTCTTGGTCAGTTGGAGTTGATTTCTCTATGTCATGCAACAAAAGTTTAGCACATAAATTTGCAAAAGAGTCATGCTGTCCAGCTGCTTTCTAAATATTTGTTCTTGTATCCATAGATGTGTGCTGCTCTCAACCGTGATGAGAAACACTCCTTTTGACAGTGGATAGTCGTTCAGGCAGAGAATCACAACTTTTCAAGGAGCTGAGAATAAACGACTATGAGTGTTCAGATACAAATGGGACATCTATGTCAACTGTCTTCACAAGGCTCAGAAAACATCATGGAAGTAGGGGATGAAATAATCTAGAATGGGGAAGAGTGTTGTTAAACTCTGTCTTCTGAACATGAACTGGTCTTGTATGACAGTAAATTATTTGCAGGGAAAATGGAGGACAGATCAAAGAAAGAATGCCATGAGAATTCAACTTGGTGAACCTTTGAGTTTAATAGCAGTCAAGGAATATGAAGGAAGGCTTACAGAAAAATAAATGACAATAGTACCTCCAAAAGCCTAGCCCAGCACAAGTGAAGATTCATGAAAGCTGGAAACCTGGAACCCATTACCCAACATGGCAGCACATCAACAGGTTTGGAAACTGCTTTGTCCAAGCAGCTCAGGTGGTCTGAACATCTTCCAGGCAGCTTGGCTTGTTTGATTGTCTCTCAGCAGTCCTCACAGCTTATTTATCACTGAGAGGAAGGGGCCAAGTGAATCTGGTCAGTTTCAGGGACGTCCTGAAGCTATTGAGCTTTCCTGCAGTATGGAATGTCTCACCACCTCCCCTTATAACATCCTGTGTCTTGATGAACATCTCTTCACGATGGTGATTTATCACAGAGGACATAGCTATAAAATGCATAGCTGTTGCACCCATAGATTCACAGCATCTGTCTTTACCTGCATAAAATCTGCACAAGATCAACATCAAGCCTGTTAAAAATTCCAGTTTGGCTCCATGAAGGGCCCAGAGGCCCCACTCCTTACTGAGGAGGTATTGCCAGTAGTTGTCCACTAGGTAAGGAAAAGTGAGTTTTTCCTTGTGGGGAGCAATTATTGATAGCTTGCCCACTTCCTGGTGGATGATTGCATACCCATGTGCACATGAACTGCACTAATTAGACTCAATGGTTTATTAAAAAAAAAGGCATGAAGTTATGAGGTAGGTGTACAGAGGGAGGGCCAGATGCATTTGAAAAGAGGGTAATTATGGTCAAGATACATTTGGTAAATTTAAATAAATTTCAAGGGATAAAAATTACATATTTCATAATTGATTTCTTACTCTTTAAATATATTGTTAGTGTATGTATTTGAACACAGGTGTGGGTTAGCGTGCCATTGTGCATGAAGGGAAGTCTAAGTCTGAAGACATCTTTGTGGACTCAGTTCTCACCATCCACCCTTACCTGGGTCCCAGCAACTAAATTCAGACTCTCAGACTTGTATGGCCAGGGCTTTTGCCCACTGTGCCATCTGGCTGTCCTCTAGTCTAGAAAATTTATAAACTGCTTAAATTTTCAATAAATTTGTATAAACACAACTATAGGTAGAAGCACACATACATTAACACACATACAAATTAAAAATATTGAAATCATATATAGGCTTTCTTCAGTTTTTGCCATTTTCAGTCCAAAACTATGCTAGTATTGTAAAAAGTCTCTGGGTTTTTCTACTACCCATGCAGATTAGATCTATGTATGTCTCTCTTAAATCTCCTGAGTAAATTGGGAGCATGGGGACCTTGGGAGAGGGTTGACGGGGAGGGGAGAGTCAGGAAGGGGAGCAGAGAAAAATGTAGAGCTCAATAAAAATCAATAAAAAAAACCCTAAAAACAGTCTCTATGTGGACATACTAGCCTGGTCATATGACCTCTAATATTCCAGACTGGCTCATTGAGCAACCTAACAGAGAGAGCAAGGTGTGGGTGTAAGAAACCTGAATTTGCCCTCCTTTGAATAGGTGGAAGGGACAATAGAATCTGGGTATCAGGGATCGCTTGTGCTGTCTCTAAGCTTCCTCCTCTGTTAAAAGGTATGAGTTTTAGACAGGGATTTACCCCAGGTTGCATGAACTGGCTCTTTGGAGCCACTTCTCTATGATGGGATATATTGCTCAGCCTTGATGCAGGGAGGAGGGGCTTGGTACTGCCTCAACTTGTTATGCCAGGCTTTCTTGATTCCCCATGAGAGACCTGACCCTCTCTGAGGAGTGGATGCGGGTGGGGGGTGAACTATGGTTGGTATGTAAAATGAATAAAAATTTGAAATAAAAATTTCTGAATTTGAATTTTAAAAGGAATTACTTTTACTTAATGATTTTACACATTGCCAGCCTCATATAAAGCAGGAACTTTGAATTATCCTGCTTTAAATTTTGAAAAGGAAATGCCCAGTGTTGTGAAATCTGTTATTTGTGATCATTTTGAAAATATTAATTTCATAACTGCCACATTGTGACAAAAATGTCACCTCACACCTCTACTTGACACTTCTTGGATTTTTGCATGTTTATCTTCCTCATGTGTTAGCCATTTTTAAATATATATGAGTATACATAACCTCCATATATTGAGGCAGTTCTTCACAAAAAAGGAATATTTCCAATCAATTGCCTTTAAAGAAACTTTGCTAAGTAGGTGAATGAGTGAATAAGTACTCATGAGCTGGTAAAAAATACAGTCATTTTCAATTAATTTAAAATGATACTCCATTTTTATAATTCACCAAACTCATAGGTATTTTTAAAAGTAGCTTATGATGAAATTTCAAATTAGTATTCACATAGAAGAACTGGATTATTTTATTCAAAGCATAAAATCATTTTTAGAGTTTGTAGACATGAAAGAATTGTACCCTGTGTTGGTCAGAGCCCTGATTTTCTCTGAACCTCAGAAACTTGAGATGTAAAACAAGGTAATGATGTTTCTACTTTTCCTGTCACACAACTATGCATAATGTAGATCTAGCTGATATTTCAATTATAGATTATAATGAAATATGCATGCTTCTGTCTAGACACTGGGAAAATTATGTTATATTTTCCAACCGCAAAATTGTTATAAAATATGCCTTTGTGGAGTTTTGTAAAAAGAACAAGAAACCTCTTGTTCTAGGTTAACTTCCCAAACTAAAATATTTTATACTCAGACAGCATGGCTTGGGTTGACTTAAATTGATACCCTAGCTGAATATAAAGTATAGCAACATGTATGTTAATGGGTAGTATTGTTTTCTCTATAATTTGTAATTAGTACTTACAGCTTAACATTCTTTCCTTGCCTCTTTACAGATAACTGTCCAAAATGTATCTCAGCTATGTGGAATTTTATAAGAATGTAAGAGGAAATGATGATTGATCTTTATTTTTGGTATTTTAGGAGTGATTTTGCAAAGAATTGTCTCTGAATGATGCTAGCAAAATGGATGAGAGAGCCTGTGAGCACTTATTTACATTAAGGCTGATGGGAGAATGTTCATCCTGTTATTTGCTTGTTCATAGCTCTTGTTATTGTTCACACACTGAACTTTCATGTCTAGTATAAAATTTAATAGAAGTTGCTTTAAAAAGTCATTCCTGCTCTCCAACTTTTCCTATAATTCCCATCCCAATCCTTTCTGTGAGCTGGAGATATGGAGCACTCACATTCAGATGGCTGTTTTTGGAGCTCAGGAGATGGTACTCGAATACTAAATTTTATCTGAGCTCTATGGTAACAATACATATAAAAATAGCATATACGACTTGTTCTGAATTTAGAAGAAGCTTATAATTGTGCTTCCATTTTCTCTTGGTATTATTCAAATTGCCATATTAAGTAAATGAAGAAATAAATTTTTGGCTGAGAATTTACATTTCAGCAAACTTAAAGAATTGAATGTAAAGAATGATTGGGACTGCTGAAATCTGGCCCAGAGTATCAGGTCAGTCTTGGATCCAGTTTCAGAAAGTTTGTGGCCACTAGCATCACTTTTGGTGGAACCACACTTCAGAGTTCAGCTAAATCTCAGACCAAGCCATCCCCATGAGTCTCCACAGCACAATGGATTCCTTCATCATCCAGAGTCTGGTTGACTGGCATCTCCTATCACAAAAGGTCATTCAGGAGATATGTTTGGTGTCAATCAAGAATAAATGCTACTTACTGCCATATCCCCTTCTGGACAAGTCCCTTTTTGTTTCCCCTTTGAAACTACATTCAGAATCACTCTTTTCCAGTTCTTATATTATAAAAATACATAATTACATCATACAAAAGGAATTAGACAGCAAATACACAACCAGACAAACAAAACCCAGAGCTCACTGAGAATGTATCTCAGTGGCTGTGAACAAGATGCAAAATGCACAAGGGCCATTCTAACCAGACACAAGGAAAACCTATGCATGGCCATTAGTAAATGATAAACAAAGAGGTCATATTTGACAAAGAAGCTAAAATTATACAACGGAAGAAAGCATCTTTGCAAATGGTGCTGGCATAACTGGATGTCAACCTGTAGAAGAATGAAAATAGATCCATATCTATCACCATGCACAAAACTCAAGTCCAAATGGATTAAAGACCTCAATATAAATCTGACCACACTGAACCTGATAGAAGAGAAAGTGGAAAGTAGCCTGCAATACATGGGCAAAGGAGACCACTTCCTATGTATAACCCCAGTGGCACAGACAATAAGAGCAACAATGAATAAATGGGACCTCCTGAAACTGAGAAGCTTCTGTAAAGCAAAGGACACTCATTAAGACAAAAAGGCATCCTACTGCTTGGGAGAAGATCTTCACCAACCCCACATCAGACAATGGTCTGATCTCCAAAATATATAAAGAACTCATGAAACTAGACATTAAAATTCTAAATAACCCAATTAAAAAATGGGGTAATGATCTGAACAGAGAATTCTCAACAGAAGTTCAAATGGCCAAAAGATACTTAAGGTCATGTTCAACTTCTTTGGCAATCAGGGAAATGCAAATCAAAACAACTTTGAGATACCATCTTACACTTGTCAGAATAGCTAAAATCAAAAACACCAAGGATAGCCTATGCTGGAGAGGATGTGGAGTAAGGGGAACACTCATCCATTGCTGGTGGGAATGTGGCGGTTTCTCAGGAAATTGGGAATCAAACTACCTCAGGATCCAGCAATACCACTCTTGGGAAAATACCCAGGAGATGCCCAAGCATACTACAAAAGCATTTGTTCAACTATATTAATAGCAGCATTATTTGTAATAGCCAGAACCTGGTAACAACCTAGGTGCCCCTCAATGGAAGAATGGATAGAGAAAGTGTGGAATATATACACATTAGAATACTGCTCAGCGGTAAAAAACAATGACATCTTGAATTTTGTATGCAAATGGATGGGAATAGGAAACACTATCCTTAGTGAGATAACCCAAACCCAAAACGATGAATATGGTATGTACTCACTCATCAGTGGACTCTAGCCATAAACAAAAGACATTAAGCCTATAGTTCACAAGCCTAGAGAAGCCAAATAGCAAGGTGAACCCAAAGAAAAACATGTATAGATCCTCCTGGAAATTGGAAGCAAACAGGATAGCCGGGCAAAAGTTGGGAGCACAAGGGTAGGGGTAGGGGTGAAGATGGGATTGGGGAAAAGGGAGAGGGAGAAGGAGAAGGGAAGGACTGGGGAGAGCTTGGAGGAGTGGGAAGATAGAGATGGAGGAAGGGCAGATATTGGAGAAGGGAAGAAGATATCTACATTAAGGGAGCTATTTTAGTGTGGGCAAGAGACTTGGCTCTAGAGGGATCCCAGGTGTCCAAGGGGATGTCCCCAGCTAGTTCCTTGGGCAGCAGAGGAGAGGGTACCTGAACTAGCCTTGTCCCATAGTCACACTGATGAATATCTTGAATATCACCATAGAAATTTCGTCCGATGGATGGAGATAGAGACAGAGACCCACAGCCACATCAGAGCAATGAACTGAGCTCCCAAGGTCCAGTTGAAGAGCAGAAGGAGGGAGAAGATGAGCAAGGAAGTCAGGACAGTGAGGGGTTGGTTCACCCACTGAGACAGTGTGCCTGATCTAATGGGAACTCACCAAATCCAGCTGGACAGGGACTGAAGGAACATGTGATCAAACTGGACTCTCTGAATGTGGCTGCCAATGGGGACGGACTGTGAAGCCATTGATAATAGCACTGGGACCTCTCTCTTCTGCACGTATTGGCTTTTTGGGACCCTAGTTTATTTGAATGCACACCTTCCTAGGCTGGGATGGAGGGGGGAGGGCCTTGGATTTCCCACAGGGCAGGGTACCCTGCCCTCTCTTAAGGATGGAGGCTGAGGGAGGAGGCTCATTGGGGAGCGGGAGGGGAATGGGAGAAGAGGAGTAAGGGTCAATTTTTGAATGGAAAAATAAAAATTAAAAAAAGAGAAATAAACAGTTCCAACCTTAAAAGTTGTTCAAGGGCAGGATATGTGGTTCAGATGAGTACCTGCTTAGTGTCAGAAGTTTTCCAATATATATGTTGGTTTGTAATGAATAAAAACATATAACTGTGTAAAAAAATAAAAATACATAATTACATCATACAAAAGGAATTAGACAGCAAATACACAACCAGACAAACAAAACCCAGAACTCTCTGAGAATGTATCTTAGTGACTGTGAACGAGATGCAAAATCCACAAGGACCTTCTAACCAGACACAAGGAAAACCAACGCATGGCCACTAATAAATGATAAACAGAGAGTTCACCTACACTCTTCCAAGAATTTTTAATTTGTTAAGTTGAAAAGTGATAGATTCCACTTCTTCCAACAAAAGACTCAACTTTCTCAATCTTTCCAATGTTAATAACTGGGGAGAAATCTTTCTAAGTGTATCCTACACACAGCAGGCATCTGAAATGCTTGTCGATTGTTGCTTAGATTTGATTTATAGGAGATCTGCTAGAAGTAAACAGATTTTCAATGAAACAATAGCTGCTTGCCAGGAAAAAGATGAATGAAGGAAGGGGCTGTGGGTCCCCTTGCAGCCCAAAGGAAACTGCTGTGAGGTCCATTTTAAGATGGCCCTGGAGTAGAGTAGTTACAGTAGACTCTTGACAGCACAGGTTAAAAAAGTCAATCTCAAAAAGATAATTGATTTTAGATTGATGCAATAAGCACTTTGAGGCAGCCAGACGGTAATCAAAAGAGTCAGCATATTTTCTAAAGTTTTTTTTATGTGTTTATATTTTAATCCTGTAGACTTTCCTGTCAGACCTGTCCCAGAGCGCTTAGGCAACCTCTGGCTACCACTTAATACTGTTTATCCTAGAGCAGATGGATTAACTTCTTCGTGTTTGCATGCACTGCAAAATTGATGTTACACACAAGGTAGATGTCACAAGATATGCATTTTTTTATAATGCCCATTATTTAAAGGAAATACTTGCCGTGGTGGTACATGGAAACAAAGGATCATCATTTCAGGTTTTAGCTTTGGAGACAATTTTATGTGGGTTTGGAAGAAAAAACAAAACAAGCAAGTTCTATGAAAGCATGACCCAATTGGTAAATTGTGTAGTATTTTTTTCTATCAGTTCTTAGAGTTAAAATAGAAAATTTGAAAAAAATAGCTTTTTGAAAGTCCGAATTGTAAGTCAGACACACATCTTACACACACAAAGGAGGAAAAGTCCAATTATAAAGCTTTTATTTCCTGTTAATTTCCACCTTTGATATTTTGAATGGCTGATCATTGTTGTCTTCCACAGGTGAACTTAAGTAGACAGTTGCTTCCTGGACATACTGTCTCTACTCCACAAATAAGAATGTCTAACAAGGATCTCTACTCTGGTTTTACACAGGCATGAACAGGTGGAAAATCATCTTCTGTTTCCACAAATAAAAGCACCCAGGAGAGCATGACAAATTGCCCTCACATTTATCAGTTTGATATGTGGGAAGTGTAATCTTGCTGAGGAAGAGATTAAAAGTCAAGTGGCAACTGCCTCCTGCCATTATGAGATTATGACCCCTTTTGTAGGAAGAACACATTAACCTAGCGTCTTTGATGGTCAGTGGACAGAAGCATGAAAAGCTTCAACTTCCCTGAAAAAGTAGATAAAATGCAGGGTCAAGTACAATGTGTTCGATTATAGAAAAATCACTAGAAAGGTCATTGTCAACTATATATTAACTCAAACTGAGTCTGATTTTCTCATAGATTACAAATAGATGTCATGTTCTGATAATTTAATGTAACTCAATATCTCTAAGAATTTCAAAGGGGCAGCAGTTCTTTTGTGAAAATCTAACAATATCCCTACCCACTTAAAGCAATGTAATCTGGATGGAGGGAACACCTGAGTTCTTAGTGATCACCATTTTTTATAGGGAGTATTTCTAGTATTTGAAAATTGTTAATCAACTTGTTCAAATCTCCCTCATAAGGCGAAATGCATTGTGTGAACATCTAAAATGATGTTTTAAACTTAAGAAATGCTTTCCTCTATGATTACTTCCAGGTGAGCAAAATAATATTTGTATTGACAACCACATGTATGGTTCAGTCACTTTTCCAGGGTGTCAGGTTCTTTAACTGTTAAAGTCATACCTAGACTACAGACTTTTTTCTTTATAATGTTAAGCTAATATTCAAGTTCCATTCTACAAGGGTCCATATGTATTTCAAAGATTAATATCATATGCGTGACTTACAAAATTCTTTATCTACTGTGGTAGTAGTTGAAATGGTTCTTGAATTTTCCACAACTGGTCCTCTGCCTGTGCATTATCCCTACACGAAGTTTCAAAAGAACATCATGGCTTTACTCTAGTTAAAATGATGTCACAAGTGAGATATTATTCTAAGATTACTTTCATTAGTTCTTGTTATTGTGATGAGTTCTCTGAGAGACCCTAGCTGCCATGTTGACAACTGTCCTGTAGGGAAACACAGACATGAAAGAACAAGTGAGACTCCTTGTAGACAACGACTGAAGAACTAAGACTGTAAGTCCAAAACAGATCAGTAACTAAACCTTGCCCACACCACATACTATGACACATCAGGACTTCATATGGCAAGTTCAGTTAAATAGCCTATCTGAACCTTTACCAAAAACAATGAGCCCGAAAGTCCAGTGAAGCTATACCATGATTCCTAGCAATGAGACTCAATGAAACTTGATATTTCAGACTGTCAAATCAGGGGCAATTTATTATATAGTAGAAGATGACAATGGCAAGTACACAAGTTCAAAAACACCCAGACCTGCCTCACTTGTCAATTTTACTACAGTAGTAAACTTGAGGGAACAAAGAGAGTGAACACAGGAGTTCACTCTCTCCATGTGGTGCCGGCCTGCAGGAAAGGACTTCTGACCTCCCACTCTTGCAGTGTAAGTTTCCCCTTTTAACCAATTGAAAATACTTGTTCTTCTTGAGCTGGCTCGGTTATTTATCGTGCTGATCTAATTTCGCTACACCTGGTGCCCAACATGGGGCACGAACCCACAACCTTGAGATTAAGAGTCTCATGCTCTACTGACTGAGCTATTCAGGCGGATACCATCGAAATTAATAAAGGTTCGGTTTGAAGAGGAGAACCTTCTTGGAATGGATAAATGACAACTCATCCACAATGATAATAATCATACAGGTGGTAAGAAAAGCACATAGTATGGGGCAGGGCTCTCTTCTTATCTCAACAGGACAACATTCATCTTCAAAAAATTCAAGGAACCCTGGATGTTTAAATACTGACAGAGGGAAACAATTTACAACCCAATAAGGATCAGCAAGAAAATTGAATAGGTTCCGTTAGTGAAAATATTCATAACATTCTTTTAGAGATACATGAATATACTTATATTTATAAATACATGGAGCTGGTTTTGGAATAGGACTCTGGCTCAGTCCCTCTCTAATTCCAAGCCTGTTGTTTAAAAAAAACCCAGAGTTTCTGTCTCTTGTCAAGAGCCATGATATGGAACAAAAAAAAATAATTTATAAAACTTCTTTGCCTTTCTTCATATCTATTTCTGTCTTTATCATACCTTTCATTAAATATATATGTATGTTTATATAAATAATACTTAAATTTTCCATAACAAACAATAAAGTTTCCTGCAGTAATCTTTGAAGTTTCCAGGAAGAAGATGGGGCCCCACAAAAACAATGGTAACCACCTGGTTACTATGACGTCATGATGCTAATAGCACTACTACAAGACCTGTTTGAATACCAGCTACACAGGATGGTTCCAACTTGATTAGCTGACATGGTGCACATCTTTTACAACATTCTGGCCAGACCTCCGCAAAATACTCATAGACTATTAACAATTTTACCAGGCCAAATATTAATCTGGTAATTTAACCATCATTTATTTTAACAGGATCCCCTAGAAAGAACGTTGCCCCCATGACAGCTAAAAGTAACTTTAGAGGACGATGTCCCCTCTCCCAACAAAGTTTGCCCTCAGGCTTAGGGACATCATTTAGGGGTTGATTATAATTGGTATATGGTTGAGGGATAGGAAAGGAATTTTATAGGCTCAGGGATCTTTAAAAAAAAAGAGGGATAACTGGATGATGGGATAATAGATTAGTATTTGTGAGTTATTGTTTTTAGACAATTATATTGGTATAGATTTTTGTATATTGATACAAAGTTAAATTATATTAAATATTGTATGCATGTATGTTTCTACCTCTGTTTAAAACATTGTTTATGTATTGATATATATATATATATATATATATTTACCATACCACAATGTACATTACTACCTCTAATTAAGATACTTATACATTGTTTACATTTGAAGGTCATTGTCCTCATTTATTGCACAGTTGTTTATTGTCTTAGTCTTTAAGTTAGATAGGTATTGAAAATTATAGATCAATAGTCATCTATGTTTGTTATATTTATAATTAGACTAATCAGGTTCTTTAGATACATAGAGATTATATTCAATATAGATAGATAATCTTCAACCTCTTCAAGGAACTGTAAAATATGGCCTTTAATCTAACTTAGAGTTTTGTGGTAGTGAGACACAGTTGCTCTTGACAACACTAATCTATTCCCGAGAGAATGTTGAGCACCAGAGGTACTCCACCTGGAGCCTTTCTTCTTGGCAGAATGGGCCTTTGCACAAAAAATAGGCCCATACCTCAACCACTAGCAGAGATACAGAGTATCCATAAATGGATAAAACAGGACAGTCATATCCTGCCAAGACAGGATAAGATAGTTTTAAAAAGTTTCTTGCCTTTAAAAATGATATGTCAGTTACTTCAGGCCTTAGCCAAAGTTGGTTGCTTCAACATCGCAAATAAAACTTTGGGTAATTGCCCAGGTAGTCAGTTGTTTCTGTCATTTGTTGCACATTTGAAAGTTTCTAGATTATACTTCCTGTCCACTCAAGTAATATTATTTCCCTTTTCAGATCTTTAATGGAGTTAAAGATTAGATAATTATAGTTACCTTCCTCACAATTTAGCAGAGGTTAATTTCAATACAATAGTTAAACTCCATAAAATAAAATGTTTAGTAAAACTTTTGTTATGTGTTCCTTGCTTAATATTGTTTGTTGTTTGTAATTTTATATTCGGTATCTGTTCCTATTGTATATAGCTGTGTTGGGTTTGGATCGATCTTGTTTAGACAAAAGGGGGAGATGACGGGGAAAACTATCAACTAATCACATCTACTTAGGGTGTGGCCACCTGGATCCCCAGTTAAAAAAACGGAGAGAACACAAGTGTTCCATCTCTCCATGCGGTGTTGGCCGGATGGATAGGACTTGTGACTGCACACTCTTGCAGCGTGAGTTTCCCCTTTTTCACTAATTAAAAATACTTGTTCTTCTTGACCTGGCTGGGTTATTTATCATACTGACCTAATTTTGCGACAGGGAGCCAGTGTTCTAGTTTTCTTCTCTGATGCTGTGGTAAACAGCATGGTGAAAAGCAACTTGGAAAAGACAAGTTGCTGGAAGCAGGAACTACAAACAGAGACCATGGAGGGACATTGCTTAATGGATTGTTTTCTGTGGTTATGCTGGCTATGTTTTTTTAAACGACACAGGACCACCTGCGCATGGGAGTAGGTACCTCCACAGTGGGTTTGGCTATTTACATAAATTAGTAATTAAGAAAATGATCCTACAGTTAAGCCCCTAGGTCAATTTGATAAAGGCAATTCTTTGATTCAGATTGCCTCTCCCCAAGTAGCTCTTATTTGTGTCATTATAAAAAAAACCAACCAGCACACCTGACCTCTTACCATCTCAAAGTACTAACATATCACTATAAGCCATAACCTTTCCTTTCTTATCTCTACGATCTCATACAAATATCACAATGTAGAGTCTCACATTTAAAGTCTCACAGTTTGTAAAATCCCCAACACTTTAAAAGTTTAATGTCTTTTAAAGTCCAAAGTAACTTAACTCTGGGCTTCTGTAAAATCCAATATAAGTTAAATACTTATTTCAAGAAGGAATAACCACTTATGAGTGAATTCAAATTATATTTGTCTTTCTGAGTCTGGGTTACCTCACTCGATATGTTTTTTTTTCTAGATTTGTCCAGTTGCCTGCAAATTTCAAGATGTCATTATTTTTTACCACTGTGTAGTACTTCATTGTATAAATGTACCACATTTTCTTTATCCATTCTTAATTTGAGGGGCATCTAGGTTGTTCCTATGTTCTGGCTATTACAAATAATGCTGCAATAGTTGAGCACATGTTCTTGTGGTTATAACTCAGCATCCTTTGGGTATATACCCAACAGCGGTGTTGCTGGATCCTGAGGTAGATTGTTTCCTAATTTTCTGGGAAATTGCCATACTGATTTCCAAGGTGGCTATACAAGTTTCCACCCCCACCAGCAATGGAATAGTGTTCCCCTTAACCCATATCCTCTCCAGCATAAGCTATCATCAGTGTTTTTGATCTTGGCCATTCTTACAAGATTACAAGATGAAATCTCAGAGTTGTTTTCATTTGTATTTCTCTGATGGCTAAGGGTGTTTAGCATTTCCTTAAGTGTCTTTCAGCCATTTGAGATTCTATGTACTCACTCATAAGTGGCTTTTAGACATAAAGCAAAGAAAAACCAACCTACAGTCCACAACCCCAGAGAACCTAGACAACAAAGAGGACTCTAAGAGAGACATACATAGATCTATATAGGTAGGAGAAAAAGACAAGATCTCCTGAGTAAATTGGGAGTGTGGGAGTCATGGGAGAGGGGAGAAGGGGAACAGGAAGAAGGAAGGGCAGCAGAGAAAAATTTATAGCTCAATAAAAACAGTGGCAATAAAATTGGAGCTTATGGGGTTTAAACAACTTACCCATAGTCCCAGAACCAGCAGTATAGCAGCAGGCTTGAAAACAAAAACAAGAAGAAAAAAGTTTTAGGAGATAAAATCAGTAAGGCTTATGTAAAATCAATGTACACTGATGAAACTGCCAATCTTGTTGCTTGTATTGACACTTAGGAATCACCTGTGACCTTCTGGGTCCCAAAGGGCTTGGACAGATCAACTTCTCTAGGTCTACCATGACAAGACACACAGCTTGTCTCAAAAGCTCAGTCAGGCTACATTCCACATGAGTTTCTATCCTTAGTAGTCACCTCACAGTCCTGGCTTCTGCAATGAGCCTGAGTCTCCACTGAGACTGAGGCTGCACCTGCACCAGAGGCCACTCTTGTCTTCCCCAACTGCCAAGCCTGGAGCTATTTCTCATGACCTCTTCAGTCCTCCAGCTTTCATGGTGCCAAACAAGCACCATGTGAAAGACACTTACGCATTACCAAGTTCAGCTATCCGTTTGTGAAGCAGCCTTAGTCCCTTTTAGACCACAACCCCTGTGTAGTGACACTGAGAAAATACTTGCCAGAAGCTTTCACCTCAATGATACATGTCTTTTATTAATCAGAACAGGTTCTTCATCACCAGCTGCCCAGCACTGATTTCACCAATATCCTCAGAATCTTGATCTAAAATATTACATAAATGGCCCTAATGTAGTCTTTGTTTCCTTCTGCAGTCATACAAGCCAGGCCTGTCAATATCCCTATCTTCAAAGTTCTTATAGTTGTTCTATGTGCTCTGAGAACTCAATGTTCTGTTCTAACCCAAAGATCCAGAGTCTTCGCACGGTCCTCCCCCGAAACCACAGGGCTCACCATGGTCATACACCAAACTTTTGGTAACAGTTTCTACTCTTGTTTGCTTATCTGTTGCTTTGATAAGTGCCATGATCAAATAGAACTTGGGAAGGGAAGAGTTTATTTTAGGTTACAAGTTATAGTCCATCATTAAGACAAGTCAAAGCAGGAAATAAAACAGAGAACTTAGAGAAACACCACTTACTGGTTTTCTTCTTTGTACAATCCAGGGCTACATGCTGAGGTGGCAGCCATGCACAGTGGGCTGGACTCTACTACATCAATTGAAAATGCCCTACATACTTGCCTGCAGACCAATATGATGGAGGTAATTCTTCAGTTGAGGTTTCCTCTTTCCAGGTGACTATAGTTAATGTCAAGTTGGCAATGCTAATCAGTACAGTCATTAACATTACCATGGAAAAGTGCAATCACAAAGAAAAAGGGGAGAGGAATAAAGTCTCTTTGGCTGTAGAGTACTCAGAGTATTGTAGGGGAGAGAAGTGTTCTAGACTGAGATAGGTTTGTGCTCAATAGCATGTAAGCATGCCAACATGGTCCACATAGGAAATGGTATGTAATTCAGAGGAATGAAAGGGCAGCATGAGTGAGTGGATGGAGAAATACAGATGCACTGAGAAATACATTTATTTGTGATAGCACATAAAACACACATTGTACATTACTGGCTTTATGGTTTTCAAGGAAAGGCCTTGTATTCATTGCTATAGACATAAAGTCAGAAAGTCAACTAGAACAATGGAAAAGAAAATACCCATAGTGGTTTTAGTCAGATGCATGCTTTAATACATTGTTCTGTGAGAGAAAGAAAGTACATGAACTTGAATGTGTCAGAGGTACAGAGAATTTGAGTGTGGTTGGGGTTGGGAAACGATATGATCAAAATATATTATATAAAAATAATAAAATTTATTTTAAAAGTGAAATTGTCCCTTGTAGCTCTATAAGGGGCATTTGGAAGATGTTCCTTAATGATGTGCACCAGTTCTCTGATTAGTGAAAGACAATGCCCACCCAGACAGTGTCCTTCCTTTCTGGAAGCTGAAAAGCAAAGACTGTATCTATTGAAGTCGACTTTACTGCAGAGTCAGCTGAAAGAAACAGACAAAGAAATTTTCAGGAAAGGAATACACTGCAGAAAGCTGTGAGTCTCTAAATGAAAAATAAAGAGTTGAGGTTACAAGTCTGAGTTAGACAAAGATAAGGAAGCGATAAATGAATGAGAACCAAAGTCTTGATTTAGTTGTTGACCTTCTATAAGTGTTAGTGCTGAATATCAGATACATATGTAAATGTAATAAAGCTTCCCAGTAATTCCATAATTAACATATATATGTATGTGTATATATATATATATATATATATATATATATATATATATATACTTCCTGTGAATAAAACAAGAAGAAATTGCCTTCTTCATATTCAGGGTGGCATCTTGATTCATCTTCAAATTTTGATAGTAGTTAAGGATGCATGACTTAAAATGTTACCTCACACAATGTTCATAAGCAGTGAGTCAAATAAATTTTCTTTTTTCTTGTTTAAGACATGTCGATATGCAACTAATTGTGGATTGTAATCATTCAAACTTATGTTTCCTTCAGGATGTTACTTATCATTTGTTCATACAAACTAGTGCTTACTAGGCAAGATTACAATGAATTTATATCTGTGACTTGCTTAATATCATTTTTTCATGTTGCCCACAGCCAGATAAACAGTGTTAAATCATTTATGCCCATGATTGAAAACCAGATCCTAACTTCTTTGCCAATTAACTTTACATTCAGACCGATTTTCTGCCATATCTTACAATACAGTAAGACTGCTCATAGGGTAGAACAAGGGAGAATTTCAATACTACATGTTGAAAACCTATGGGATAAACTCAGGTAAGTAAGCACCTATTCAATGTGTATTTTCTCCTCCCAGAGTGGTTAAGCAGGCTTTCCAAACTTATATTATTAAGACACTTTGAAAATGAGAATCCACTGAGGTTGGATACTTCCAGGGATATTGACTTAAAGGGTTTTACAGATATCAATTTTTTCCATGACTGTGTATTTTTCCAAAACATCTAAAGTTTCTTTCTCCCCATAAACAAATGTCTACATCTCTAGTAGACATTCACGATGTGCCACAGCCTTCCTCCTGTTTCAAGTTGCTTTTTCCTACTGGCAACAGTAGGAGTTAGTGTTAAGACCTTGCAGCTTTCACACGATCTATCACATCCTTTTCTCTCCTTTCCTACCTTTCCTCCAACACAGACCAAGTGCACGCACCGCCTTCTATTCCTGGTACATCTCGTCTTTGCCACTATAAGAAAAATCTGTTTTTACCTCATAAATCTTCTAAGTTTTCACCCTAACTAGAAGGACATTAATTGTCTCTCACTGCTTTTGCAGAGGCACACATTTTTAGAAATCCATATTAAAGAGCATAGAACCTTCTGATCTCAGAGCCTTCCCAGCGATTCCCCTGGTCTCCACCCTTGCTCCTGCTGCGGACCTGATGTGTCTGTCCACTTGTAAGTGCCTACCTACCAAAGCAGCCTCATGTCTTCTCCCAACATTTCCAGTAATTTATTCTTGATCAATCTAAACTAACATCATATAATCTGGTTTGTTGTCTCTCCTGTGGTGGTTTGAATGAAAATGACCCATAGAGGAGTGGTATTATTAGGACTTGTGGTCTTGTTGGAGTATGTGTGACTTTGCTGGAAGAAGTATGTCATTGGGGTTGGCTTTGAGATTTCTGAAACTCAATCCAGGCCCAGTCTCTCTCTCTCTCTCTCTCTCTCTCTCTCTCTCTCTCTCTCTCTCTCTCTTTCTTCCCTCCCTCCCTCCCTCTCCCCTTTTCCTTTTCAAACTTTTTCAATCCTGCCAATCCATATGTAGAAGTCCCAGTTACATCTCCAGTACCACGTCTACTTCCATGCCACCATGCTTATAAACAACCCCAGTTAAGAGATTTCCCTTACTGGAGTTACCTGCCATGGTTTATGGTCCTGGTGTCTCTTCACAGATACTCCCAGAAAGTATAAGTGCTGTGATGGTAACATTTGGACTTCTATGCTAATCTAATCAGACATTGAAAAGTAAAGACTAGAGAATTAATGATTTTTATAGTTTACAATTTTTTAAAAAATTAAAAATCACTTTATAAAGCTTTTCTTACCAGGCGGTGGTGGCGTACACCTTTTATCCCAGCACTCAGGAGGCAGAGTCAGGTAGATCTCTGGGAGTTCAAGGTCAGCCTGGTCTACAAGAGCTACTAGTTCCAGGACAGGCTCCAAAGCTACAGAGAAACCCTGTCTCAAAAAAAAGAAGAAAAATAAAAAGAAGAAGAAGAAGATGATGAAGAAGGAAAAGGAGAAGAAGAAGGAGAAGAAGAAGAAGAAGAAGAAAAAGAAGAAGAAGAAGAAGAAGAAGAAGAAGAAGAAGAAGAAGAAGAAGAAGAAGAAGAAGGAGAAGGAGAAGGAGAAGGAGAAGGAGAAGGAGAAGGAGAAGGAGAAGGAGAAGAGAAAAAAAGAAAGAAAGAAAGAAAGAAAGAAAGAAAGAAAGAAAGAAAGAGAAAAGAAAAGAAAATCACTTTATAAAACTTTTCTCTTACTGTCATCCATTTTAATACAGATGGGCAGATAGCAAGATTAACCTCTGGAGACGAAAGGGTATTTTATACTATAAACACACCTATACTGGTAATTTGGGGATTCCCTGTTACTAGGCCCTTAATAAATATTGTCATGCAACAACACCTCAATACCTTGTTAGAGTATTTTCTGCACTATTGTCAAAATAAGTAGAAACACATATGGGTCTGTCCTACGAAAGACCATATGTTCACATCTGGATGAAGGGTCCTAGTTGGGCTTCTTCTCTCTGAGACATTTAATTAATATTTTGGCCAAGTTGATACCAATGTGGGGAAATACTGAAGCTGTTTGGGTTTATGACCTGTTTGATATTTTTCAACTATGACAAGAATTTTGAACTTTTCACTACACACACACACACACACACAAAATACTTTTATAGAATTTACTTTCCTTGCTTGTGGACAAATAGTACTACAGCTTGTTTATAGCATGTCTTCACAAGCATTGCTGGATGTGTACTTTTTTGGGTAAGAGATTGAGAACTTGGGCTGTAATAAAGGCTGACTTTCTCTGTCTGAAGACAGTTCCATTGGTTTTTTTCTTCCTATAAATTGAAGCATATATTAAACTGCTAGTAATTCACAGAATAAATTTGGTAAATACCAAATCGTATGTTTAACACATATGTACATTTGGGGCTTTGGAGTGAGGCTTAGTAATAGAGCATATGCTTTGTATTTATAAGGCCTGAGTATAGTTCTCACCACAGGACAAAAATAAATGAACCAAAATTAGCTTAATTTGTTGAGAAAAGGATAGCATACTTTTGGTGCGTCACCACCTGGGCTAGAATTTTGTATTTTCAACTTGCTCAAACATTCTGTTTTCTTCCTTGATGAAAGTTTATACACAAAGGTATTTATACGTGATTTAAAAACTATATCCAGGCATAAATATCATATGTAAATAAAATAAACTCAATCACGGTGTTCAAACATTATGGTTTAAAGACACTCTTCACATAAGCAGCCTGAATAAATTAGCAAGTTTCTTAAACCAATAAGCATCTGCTTCCTTGGTCATAACTATTCAAAATAATAGCAGGTGCACTAATAAATGATAATATGAACTAAATTAGATACATGGGGACTATAATTAGATATAATGAAAGTACTGAGCAGATTCTTGTCACATAATAAAGAAAGTTTTGTTATTAATAAGTTTCTATGTGCAGTATACCTGGTAGAGAAAAGATACTGTATTTAGTTTCTAATAGTTTTATGAATTAGCATTTTCACTGTTGTACAAATAAGTTTTTGAAACATTAATTCCTTAGGTTCTAATAATGCAGGCAGCTTTTAATGTACATTAGAATACTGAAATAAATTATTTCATTTCATAGAGTATTCGCACTGATCTCACCAAGATGTTTGCAGCTACATGAATTTACAATGGATTTAGTGTTAATCTTGGCTCTACTTTCGTTAATAGGTAGCTGTGGGAGTTATGGCTATCAAAAGTACACAAAATGACATATAAGATTATTAAAAATACTGTAAAATTCTGATAAGAATATATTTTGATATTATACTATAACCAGCATTTACTTTAAATCCTATCATTTCAAAATATCCTGTTTATGCTATATGACTGAATATCCTAAATGTACATGTTTTATCTTGGATTCATTGATGGCAATCAATGCTGCTTTTATTAAATTTTGCCTTCAACCATCTTATTTCTATAATTATTAAAATGTTTCAGTCAATTTCAAGTTGCATTTTCAAAAAATGTATATATATATATAATCTGAAATTTCTTTTAATTTTGCACATTCTACACTTTTAGTATATCTTGTAGGTTTTATTCTGCCCTTTTCTATTGAAAAACACCTTTTTTCACACAAAATATTCTGATAATGCTTTTCCTCTCCCCAACTCCTCCGAAGTCCCCATTTTATTGTGTTGACAGAGATTTCTGTCTCACCCAGTCCTGCATCCATTCAGTCCCAAAGAAATACACAAAGGTCTACATTAATTATAAACTGGTTGAACTATTAGCTCAGGCTTCTAATTAACTCTTTCTTACGTCTTATGTAATTAGCTCATAATTCTTGTCTGTGTTAACTACATGGCTTGGTACCTTTTATCAGTGAAACATTTTCATCTTGCTTCCTTTGTGGCTGAATGACAACTGCAAACTGACTCTTTCCTCTTCTAAGAATTCTCCTGTTCTCATTGCCTGACTCTACTTTCTGCCTGTCTACTGGCTAATCAGCATTTTATTAAAATAATACAATTGACAGGATCCCACAGCACTTCCCACCCCTTTTATTCAAAACAAGAACGCTGAATCTAATATTCTTTGTTTAACTTTTTGTCCAGACCATTATCCTTAACAACCTGTAAGCAACACTCTAAACAAAGAAAAACATCCATAATCCATTTTTGGGGGGAATATGGGTGCAGGTTTCCAAGCTACCTCCTGCTGATTGGGGGTGCTTATAATCTTACGGGGACCTAAAGAAAATTTTAAATTGTGGTCAAGTCCTGAATAGAATATTGTGTGAGGCTTGATCATCTCAGCCAGCAGTCTTGAAACTGTTCTGGATGAACAACTCAGAGGAAACTTCAACAGAGGTACTCTGAAATTTTGTATTATCTGGACCATCTACTCCTATTGTAGATTCTTCAGGGGGTCTTCCTTGATCAAACTTGAGTTTTCTTAGCCCAGAATGAATCCACAGCCTCTCGTTTCCTGTGGAAACAAAAGCAAAACCTCTTCTCCAAAGTAACATAACTTTTGACTTTAATTTTGAATTCAAGGCATTTTCAAAATATATATGTTGGATTAATCCAGTAGCATTTGTAATCAAATATCATTTAGCAGCTTTTTCTCCTTCCTCAGCCATCAAACAATTTAAAAACAACACAATAACATAGAGCATCCAGACTCTCTGTATATTTTTCATCTTTATGTGGCTTTATTTTAAACTCTATCCCTTTTATTTTTATTTTTAATTTTTGGCTTTTTGAGACAGGGTTTCTCTATGTATCTTTGGCTGTCCTGTAACTCACTCTGTAGACCAGGCTGTCCTTGAACTCATAGAGATCTGCCTGCATCTGCCTCTGCCTCCCAAGTGCTGGGATTAAAGGTGTGTGTCACTATACCTTGAACTCACAGAGATCTGCCTGCCTCTGGCTCCCAAGTGTTGTGATTAAAGGTGTGGGCCACCACAACCAATACTCTCTTTCTTTCTGTTTAAGGACTTTATTCTTTTTCTTTTATCTTCTAAGCCTACATATATTTTTATCACACTGTAAACCATTTAGAGGCTTTCTTTGTCTTTGAATCTCCCTTTACTGTCTATCTCTCTTTTTCTGACTGCATTAGTCTTTAATTTACTAAGCGATATGGCTAGGATTAAAACCATGGCTTAGATGGCTGGATTCACCACATTCCTTAGTTTTCTGAGAGTCTAGACTCATGGCAGAGGTACCAACCAGAGTCATGTTTATTGCCACAACTCTATGGTGTTTCAAGGTCCCTGACACCACCAAGAAGCATGCTATTGGCTACTCATAAATACCATTTAAGTGTTTGGTGGTGGGGCCTCTTAAAAGAGCTACAAGGTTTTTGCTTCTAAAGCTGAGTCAGGAAGCCTCTCTTAAATGAGATACACTTGCCTCCAGCAAACAGAGCCCACCTGAGAAAATGCTACCAAGAAACTCTGCTATATTTTGTCTAGAATTATTTCCCAAACCATCTCAGGTTTTAAGTGGATTTAGCTGTCCACTTTGGCACCATTTGTTGACAGAGATTTTTGTCCCACCCAATCTCACAGCCATTCAGTCCCAAAGAAATATGTGGAGGTAGTTATAAACTGGTTGGCCCATTAGCTCAGGCTTCTTATTAACTCTTTCTTACATTTTAAATGTAATTAGCCATTAATTCTTGTCTGTGTTAGCCACGTGATTTGGTACCTTTTATCAGAGAGGCATTCTCATCTTGCTTCCTCTGTGGCTGGGTGACAACTGCAAACTGACTCTTTCCTCTTCCCAGAACTCCAATGAGGAGTTCTCATTGCTCCACTTCTACTTCCTGCCTGTCTACTGGCCAATCAACATTTTATTAAAATAATACAACTGACAGGATAAAAGACCATTCTCCCACAGCATTATTGTTCTGTTTAGATTATGCTCTCTCTGTGGATTTCCCTGTCATGATCTTAACCCTTCTTGTCCATACTATCCCTCCTCCATCTCTTCAATTGTACTCCCAGACCCTGACCCAGTGCTTGGCTATGGATCTCTGCATCTGCCTCTATCACTCACTAGATGAAGGTTCTATGATAACAAATAGGGTTATCTCCAATTTGATTATAGGAGAAGGCAAGTTCAAGTACCCTTGCCACTAATGCTAGGAGTCTTAGCTGGAATCATCCTTGTTGATTCCTGGGAGCTTCCCTGGCACCATAATTCTCCCTAACTCCAAAATGGCCCCCTCTATCAAGATATCTCTTTCATTACTCTTCCCCTCCATCCCACCCACAAGTCAACCAACCTGATCCTTCAGGTTCCAATCCCATCCCCCTATCCCCTCCTCTCTCCTTTCCCTTGCCCCCAGACCATGTTTACTAGGACAACTCATCTATTCCTCCTTCCTAGCGAAATCCATGAGTCCCTCTTAGGGTTTTTCTTGTTACCTAGCTTCTCTGGGGCTCTGGATTGTAGCATGATTATCAAATATGATTTTAAAAAGATGAATCTGTGCTGAACATACTTGTACAGAATTAGAGATGATGGGGGATTTCAGGATAACATGGCCCACTGAATCAACTAAGCAAGGCTCAAAGAGACTGAAGCAGCAAAACAGGGCTTGCAAGGGTCTGAACCACATTCTCTGTGTATATTTTATGGCTGTAAGCTTGGTGCTTATGTGAAAATCCTAACAGTGGGAGTGGGTATGTCTCTGGCTCTTTTGCCTGCTCTTGGAGGTCATTCCCTCCGATTAGGTTGTCTTGTCCAGCCTCAATATGAGGGCTTGCCATATCTTATTGTATCTTGTTTTGTAATGTTTGGTTGTTATCTCTTGGAGGTCTTCTCTTTTCTGAAGGGAAACAGAGGGGGAGTGAAACTGGGTGAAAGGAGAGGCGTGGAAAGCTGGGAAGACTGGAGGGAGGGGAAATGGTGGTAGAATGTATTGTATGAGATAAGAATCTATTTTTAATTTAAAAAAATAAAATATATTTAATAGCTTTTATGCATATCCTACATTGTATCAGATGTAAATAATCTGAGCTGATTCAAAGCATATGAGAGAAAATGCACTGTCATCTGTAAATCCGACATCATTTTATATGACTTGAGCATATCTGAATCATACTTTCCTCAGGAGATTCTGGAAACATTATCCCACAAACACCAAGTGAAGACTAGATTATTACAAACAACTATAAAAATATGATTAGTAATTTTCAGACTAATATGTTTCTATCTCTAATACACATAGCCATACTTTCTTTCCACAAACCCACCATCTACTCACATTTCCAATTTTTTCATGTTAGACATTGAATTTTCATCTGTCCCCAATATTATTTCCTAAGTAAGTGTGGTATCTTCTGTTTCAGTTCACTTCCTATTGCTGTGATAAACAACATAACCACAAGAAAATTAATTAGAAAAGAGTTTGTTTAAGCTCAGTTTTTATCCACTGTGAGGAGAAGTCAGGGCAGAAACTCAAAGTAGGAACCTAGAACCAGGAACTGAATCAGAATGCATGGAGAAATACTATTTAAGGATTTACTCAGCCTGCTATCTTATATTCCAAGACACTATACTCAATGAATTTGGCCTTCCTACCATCAAACATTATTCAAGAAAATGTACCTCATATTCACCTACAGACAATCTGATAGAGGTATTTTCTCAATTGAAGTTTCCTTTTCTTAGCTTGTGTCAAGTTGACAAAAGAACAAAGAGACACCTACTTCTAGAGATGGTATTGTCTGTAATGAAAGTCTTGAAATCTGATCGTTATACTTGAACATAATTTACAACCAGCAGAGCTTTGAATTTGTTAATCTTTGTATAGAAACTCTCTCATGCTGTTAAATCCTTTCTTCTCTAGAATCCTAGATTTTTAATGAGTCTCTTAAATATCCTTCCAACATGCCTGGTTTTTGTAAAAATGTCTTATATTTACCACTATCACATTATTGACAGATGCTGTTCAGCAAGTTCTTATGTAAACACTTACACATAACTAACCTGGAAGTCTGACAAATGTCTAAGGATAATGCTTGGCCAATGGCCATTATGCAATAAACTGTGTACTAGCTATTTCACATAGGAAGTAAAATGGGAATTTAGTGCATAAGGAATGTACAAACATCTATTGAACTACTCTTCACAAGTTATAAAAATAACTTCCCAAGAGCTGAGGTACTAAGAAAGAGATCGTAGTCATTTAATGTAGCACAAATATAAGAAAGGGTGCCTTAAATGGAGCAGGTGGGACACTTTCACATTGCTCACTAAACCTCTCCTTCAGCACTGAACCCATAACTTTGCAGGAGGTACAAAAACAAATATCTACTCATCCCAGATAGGCACTGACAACATACCAAAGAAATGATTCCACCCAAATATAGTCTGATGAACTAGAAAGATTTTTGGACTTACCAACAAGAGTGCTAAGGATACTTAAAGAAGCATGGGTGACTCAAAGACCCCCACATCACCCAGAATCCTAGGTTAGTATACCCAATAGCTCTTAAAAGATGTGTCCTTTTGTTCCCTTGCTAGCTTGGAGGCATCTGGGCTGGTGGTCTCCATAACAATTGTTACGACTTATTGAACCCTATAGAGGAATCCTAAGACTCTTGTATGTATTTTTGTCTTCCCCACCCAGTATCTTCCACTCTTTCCAGGAGAGAATGTTCCAATTTGGGGAGAAAAGCTACACAATAAGCCTAAGCTGTGGGGCATAAAGAAGGATATTGTTCTTGATAGAGAGAAAGAGAAGAATGTTTCCAGACAACTGGGCATCAGTAGGCAGAATGAAACTAACCTTTACTTTATATCATATATAGAAACAAATTAAAAATGTTTTAAAGACTTAATTATGAGATCAGAGAATGTAGGAGTAGAAAATACATAGATTTTGAAATGCCTCAAGGCACTTAACATATGTGTACAAATGATCATATATGTTATATAAGAGCACAAATTGTCAGCTTGACAGAATCTAGAATGGGTGGACCTCCCATTATTCCTGTGGTGTTTATTTGATTGCTTTAACTGAGGTAAGAAGATATCCTCACATTATGTAGTTCTATATCCTGACTGCAATCATGCTATCAGTGGAGGAAGAGACAAGCAGCAGGGTGAATTCACTGTTATCTGGTTCCTGATTGTGCATGTGATGTGGACAGCAGTTTCAAGCTCCTGATAACATGACTTCTCAGCAATGGTACACTGTACCCTTGAATTATCAGACGAAATAAATCCTTTCTCCCTTAAGCTGTTTTATCGCATTATTTTATCACAGCAACTGGAAAAGTTATGAGTCTAAGCAAGAATTCTTACACATAAGTTCTATTATAGACCATATTTCATAACACTTTTATAACAGGAAAATTTATATATTATGCAATATAGAACATAGTTGTGTATGATATATATGATGTATATGTCAGCTCCAAAACACAAGTAATCAAGTAAAAAATAAAAACATTGCTAGGCCTCAAATTAGATAGTTTTTATGCAAAGTAATAAGTCACCATCAAATTAAAGAAAGTATCCAAAACAAATATCTGATAAGGACATTTTGTCCAAATTATATAAAGAATTCTGACAATCCAATTACAAAATTAAAATGAAGTGAGTCCAATTATCCCAGTTAAAAATGGGTAAGAGACCTTTTCTCCATAAAATAAATAACAAAAGTTCAGCAGTATATGAGAAAGAGCTAAGCATCAGAAAACATCAGGGAAATGTCAACTCAAGTCAAGGTGAGATATCACCTCACATCTATCATAAGAACAACTACTAAAAATTTAAAGTACAATAATTGGCTAAAACTTAGTAAAAAGAAAACAGCCCTCAGTTATTGCTGGTGGGAAGGTAAGTTACCAGGGGCAACTAAATCAGGACAAAATTTGTCAAATAAAATAAAACTGAAAAGAGAATCACAATATAATCCAGCTAACTTATTTCTATGGACATGAGGCAAAATTAATGAGCTCACTGAAGATATGCCTGCATGCCTGGGTTTACTGCAACAATATTCAAGTGTCAAGTCATGAAATCATCTTTAATGTCCAAGAAGGATGACTCAAACAATGTGGAATGCACACAATTCACCATAAAAGGAATGAAATCATGTGACTTGTGTCAGTGTAGGTAAACTTGGAGACTCTTGTGCTAAGTGAAATAAGTGAGGAAAAGAAAGAAAGGAAAACACACACACACACACATACACATACACATAACACTGCATTGTCTCACCTCCATGTTTCTCTTAAATAGCTATATATAAAGAAGCACAATTAGGATAGACATTAGCAGAGGCTGGACCTCAAGGGTCAGGTACTGAGGAGATGTTACCTGGGGAATCCTTAACTTCAGTCTGACACTAGAAATTTATAAGCCATTTTACACATGAGATGTCAATAGTCAACAATGACATGCTACTCTTGAAAGTATTGGTCAGTTTTGGATGCTTTCATTAGAGATAGAGTTACATGAATCAATAAAATTTTAATTATTTAGTAAAGCATGGCATATGTGTGTAGCAGATTTTTTTAAAAAATGATTTAAAAGCCCTTATTTTTATCTATTTTAAAACTTTTTTATTTTAAAACATAGGATTAGAGTCATGAATCATTGCACCTAGCTGTAATTTTATTTTGTAAATAAAAACACATAAAAGTTAAGAATATCTCAGATTTATAAATATAATGTTTACTTCTATAAGAATATTTTATATAATTGATATGTTTTCCAGTAGAGCAAATAGTTCTCTTCAGTCTAAAAAGAACTCCCTTCTGTTTTAAAGACTGCCGTTAAGGCTGATGAGACAGCTTAGAAGGTTACAGCACTTGCCACCAAGCCAAACAACCTACGTTGAATCCCCAGGACCTGTATGGTGGAAAAAGAAAATTAACTCCCCCAAAGTCTTCTCCTGACCTCCATACATGCACCGTGATGCTGTGCTTAACACACACACACACACACACACACACACACACAAATACACACAAATAAATGCAATAAAAAAGTTTAAGGAAAGGCTGTCCGTATGAAAAAATGTATAAAATTCCTATGATTAAATTAAATAAACGTGGTTGAAAATCAATGATAAGAAAACTGATTTACAATCATAATATGTATAGATTTCAAATTTTGAACACAATGTTTTACATACTAACCCAAATGAGGAAATGACCAGAAAATCTTTGAAAACCCTCAAGTATATTTCTTATATTTTCTACTTCATAAATCTGTATATCTCCTATCCTTATTCCTATGGGCTTGACTGTTTTCATGAATAAATTTGTCTATGATTTATTTATTCTTGATCTCCCTCTCAAAAAGGCATAATTAGGTTTTTCATCAATTACAGCTTGCACGTGAGAAACGTTATGAGGTTTTAGTTGTCTTTGCTCATCTGCTTACACACACAGAAGGGAGCTTGTATGCTATGTTGTTCTACACCATAAAATTTTAAATGATAGTCTTCATCCATCATATTAATAGTCCAATTAAGATCACACAGCATGCTGTGGTTCTACCTGATTTGCCTTGCCTGGTGAACAAGTAGACATTTTTTTTCCAGTTAGATCCCTAGTATTAAAATTATCCAGGAAACAGATTTAAACTGGATGCCTTGACTGTTAATGCCGTAATGTTTTCAAGCAGGGAGCTATGCATATTTTCCATTGTTATCAGAAGCACATCTCACACAGGAAGAAAACTCAAATGACTTCTCAGCTCATGTGAAACCAATTTACTTCCAAGTGCTAATTATCAAAGAGGTTACATTTTTCCAAAGTGTCTAGACCTTTCATGGGGGTTTTGATGGTACCACTAAGTCAATTGATTAAAATACTCTCATTTGTCTACCTGACTTTCTTTCAGTGTAAAATGTTTCACATTATTAGGCAATAAAGTAGTGTGCACAAAGCTAAAGCTTAATCTATGTAATGAGCAACATTCATCACAGTCTTACAGCACTAATCAGGCTTCAGACAATGCAGCCATTTAAAAGTTTGCTAATGAGTGTTTCAATTGGAAGTGAGCGGTTTTATTCTTAGGTATATAATAGCACAATTCATGAGCATCCACTGAAAACATTAAACTCTTGAAAGGCCAATACTACAGTTCCCATAATTACCTATGAAAACTTTTTCAACAATGCTAAGGGATGGAATATATTTGCATAATACACAATTCCAGTGTCCAGTGGCTTTCAGAATAATACATCACCTGTCAGCTTCACCTCAAGTTAGTGCAATGTCCTCTAGATTCTGAGTGAAACTGAGTCTTCTTTGCATTAGTCTGCTGTACTCTGCACTGAACAAACAATTGGTGGGATTTTAAGTCAGCTGTCTTTGACTAAAGTAGACAGACACAAGAGAAATTGATGAGAGATGGGGAGTGAGTGAATGGGTAAACTCTTTCTTTATCCACTATTTATGAATTCTTTCAAATTAATTTTTCTTACCATCTCTGTGGTAAAATAGACGACACATAAATGCCTACACGCTAACAGCAAGGACATGTGGCTTCATTACCTTACAAAGAATAGAATAGGCATTTTTGCAAGAGATACATTAATGATCCTTTTAGCCATTGTCGTTGCATATTCATCATATAGAATGATAGGCTTCCTTTTTCACCTCATCATACACACGTTGATTAAACTTTTGGCTTCCCTTGTTCTCTTGCCATTTCCTTTTCTGTTCCCAAATAGACATATTCTGAGCTTAACTTAGTTTGCTTAACATGATGATCTCCAGTTCAATCTATTTTTCTGCAAATGACATAGTTTCATTCTCCATTGCTAATTTAAACCCCACTATAGATAGCCACATTTTATCCATATATCTATTGATAGCCAACATACCCTGACTATTGTGAATAGTACAACAATAAGCGTGAATATGTAGGTATCTCTGTTATGTGTTTAAATTTGATTATATACCCAGGAGTAGTATAGCTGGATAATATGACAGTTCTAGTTTTTATTAATTAAATGTATTCATTTATTTTACACCCCAGTTGCAGTTTTCCCTCACCCCCATCGTGATCTGCCCCCATCCACTCCTCCTTTGCTTCTCTTCAGAAAGGGGCAAACCTTCCATGGGTGTCAACAAAGCATAGCAGATTAAGTTGAGGCACGACTAAGCTCCTCTTTTGCATTATGGTTGCAGAAGAGAACCAGGTATGAGGCATACGTTCCTGGAAGCCAGTAAAAGCCTTAGGGATAGTCCCTGCTTCCACCACCAGGAGTCCTACAAGTAGATAAGCTACACAACTGTCACACATATGTAGAGGGCCTAGGTCAGTCCCATGCAGGCTCCCCAGTTGTTGGTTTAGAGTCTGTGAGCTCCTATGAGCCCAGTTTAGACAGCTCTACTTTTTAAATATACGTCCCTGTTAAAAATGAGATAATTCCCTAAATGCTTCTATTAAGTAGGGACTTTGTCAGACTATTTCTAAACAAATGTGACTGATTCTTTGCTTACGTTTATGCATCTTCACTGGCATTTATTTAAATTATTGATTTGAGGAGGAAGGATTTCCCTGAATCACCCAGGTAGGCCCACACCTACAAGAATTAACCAAGCCTGAAAGAGACTGGACAGTGCTGTGCTACTGGTTGTGAGCCTGGAGGAAGCAGCTGAGACAGTTTGTAGGGATAGGACCAAACAAGAAAAGGAAGGGATCCTCCTTGGAGAACTGCAGATGGAACACAGTCCTTAGAGCAACTTGACCTTAGGCCAGTGTAAGCCCCTTGGATATCTCTAAACTATGAAGTAATAAATTTATATTTTGATAAGCACTCAATTAAGAACAATACTTATATGGCATTCATTGTCATTATTTGTATATTAGCCATCTCAATGTCTCTCCTTGCATTTTAAAAATCTTTTATTTTTAGCTAAGGTAAACAGACATTTACAGTTATACAAAATTGATACAAATCATTATCATAATAAATGCATAGCCAGCACACATATTAAACCAAGCCCTTCCTCATCTGCCTGCACAGCTCTAGTAGCACTGCCTGGAACCCAGTACTTTATTATTATTATTATTATCATTTTCACTTTCTCACATAAGAAAGAACATGCAGCATTTGTCTTTTTGTATCTGATTTAATTCACTTAGAAAAATGCTTTTTCTTTCCTTTCTGACTGGAATCTTAGATTATTTGACATACTGATCTTTTCATGGAAGCTGGTGTCTCAAGGGTCTAAAACATTAGGAGAAAAAGGAATCCCTTTGTACTGAAGAGGTCAGGTAATGTTTTCATAAACACTGCTGTAATCCTTGCTTATCCATTCTGTCAATTTTAATCCAGAAAATTCTAAAATAACACATACCATTTCCTACAAAATAGGTTGGTATAATTCACGGTCTCCCCACATTGCACCAGCAGCAAACCCTTGGCTGAACAGGCATCCAGAGACGCCCTAGTGCGCTGATCAAGTTAAAAGAAAGAAACTAGGAGAACAGGACTTTATCTGATAGACCCTTATCAACTTACTCTTAGAAACAAACAAACAAACAAAATGACAATTCCATCAGTCCCTTCTATGAGTTTTCATTTAACTAAATCAAGTCACTGGGAGAAACACAAAGTCTACCAACATTCCAGTATAAGAACTGTCTTCCAATTTGGTCCTACCTGATATTCCAAGTGCAGTCATTCACCAGGCATCTTCTGTTCATGAGTCTAAGGTCCTTGTTACAGGATAAAATATTCTTACCAGGGTCACAAAATTCTGCTAACATTCATTTGCTATTTTCCCAAAAATGATCTGAATCCTTCCATCTTCACTTTTCCCTATATGTCCCTATTGGAAGGAGGATTATAAACCTCTGAATTGTACTGGACTACTGGCAATTACTCAATGGACTGATATCCTGCTCATGATAAATGTGTATGTCTCATCTACTGTTTAATTTATTCTTTGTCATTTCATCCTATTAGATCTTTAGAAGCCAAGCAAAGCCTTTTCTTTCACTCTCCACAAGGGGCTAAACATTGTCCCCACAAACCAGAAAAATCATACTAATAGAGGATTTTGATTCAACCATTTTAATAAATCTGAGTATATTTGATACACGGTGCATTTAATTTCAGAGGGGAGTTACATTTTTTAATACTAACAAGTTTCTTCAATCTGTGAAGAAACCGAGAAACCAAGCACTGGGATAACAAAAGAAAAAATAAAACAGAACGCTGAAGCTCCTTCAAGCAGCACACACAGCTCTGCACTGCTCCATGCTGCTGACACTGCAGACTAAACAGCCTGCCGTTCAGTTCACACTGTTCACTCAGCGTAAAAAGGTGAAGCATTTGAAAGCGCCTCTGATTTATGGAGGCCCAGCTAGAGACCATCAAAGCTTGGTGTGAGTTCGGAAATAGATGGCTTTTCCTTGGAAATCAATGACTCCCCTTCCACAGCCAAGAGTAATTGATTAGACATCACTGGTGTCACTACGCTGGCTCTAATTAGATCATTACCTTACCTAATATAGGTATCTGGCATTAAGTCTGCTCGAATGCGTGATCCAGTCCTAACTGTCCATCACTAAATTTCTAGTTCCATGGGTACTGTTTCTTCTTTGAACAGCAAAACTATTTTTATGCTAATGATATCAAACTCATAGACATCTTAAAGTTTTCCTAGGGTCTATTTTTTGGCGGGGGGGGAATAAAAGTATTGAGTTAGTGCTGAATTAGTCATTAATGCTGTCTACCTTATATTCCTTGACAATACTTCATCTAAACTTCCTTAAGTTTCTGGGAGTGACATGAAAAACTATAGCCAAAAAGTTAGGATCAATTATCTGAAGGCAGGAATCCTTCCCTCTAGTACAATTACAAACTATCTGCAAAATGGTACCTTATATATTTTCAAGGATAATTGAATGATTTTGTAAGTGTAATTCTTCTGATTAACATGGAAAAAAACATCTATTTCAAATAAGAAAAAGAAATCCCCACTTTTTTTAATCCTCCTTGATTTGTGGATTGCCTGAAAGATAATAGAAAAAACAAAACTGTAGGTGATTTAAAACAAAGTGCAATTAACAAAACAAGACTAGCAAAAAAATTCAAGAAAAAGTAGAAGTGAAGTCTGTGAAGCTGTGATCATTCTTTTTGCATCTAGAATTACATGTACAAGGACCCATTTCTATACTCAAGCCAACTGTAGTTACTGATATAGTAGTAGATGTGCTTTACAAATTCACTGACTGAGAACAAGGGTGATGAAAATATACCTGCTGTGAATTTAGAAATAGCTTATATGTTTCTACTTCAGAAAGCTTTGATAAGCACTGTACATTAGAAAAATGAACCCAGGGAAAATAGAAGTACCCAGGTATGAAATCCATTATTCAATATTGCAGACAATGTATTAGATAGGTTTAGAGATTAGCCATCTTTTTCAACATCATATTTTCCAATAGAACTATCTAACCCTCTCTCCTCCAACAATGAAGACCCACAATTTAGTCAGCATCTGCCTAGGAGTAACAGCCACAGAGCTTGATGTCATGTCAGTACGGATTTCTGCTTTCAACATCCCTACCCTGCTTAATAAGCACTCAAAGTCTAAGTATCCTCATGAATAATCACTGTTTTGGTTTTTCTCTAACTACTTCTGCTCATTAGAATATTTCTTTTTGTGATGGACTCTTTGTTTCCAAAATCCAAGAACAGAAACTCAAGATCTCTCTGTGACATTTGACCACTTCTCATAGTTAGCATGACTAAATAAAGATGGCAATCAGGGGAGCTGATAAGAGCCTGCAGCTAGATCCCTTATTTTACCATTATCTAAGCCCGTGGAACCTAAATATATTGTGGAGCCCACCTGTTGTCATATCAGACATAATTTAGAGTTAGAGGCAGGGCCTCAATTTTCATCCGCCCAGGACTTCAGGTTTCCCAAATAAGTCACAGTAGGTGTAGCCAATTTCATCAGACACAGGTTTCAGAAATGAGGGCAGTGTTTATTACCCTATCATCAGAAACAGAGCTACCAAGAGTCTTGAGGTACTCCAGCCCATTACTCAGCATGAAATTTCCCTGCACGGAAAGCACTGCTCCTGGTGGTGGATTTTGAGCAAGATATAAATGGATAGTAATACAATGATGTAAGATGTACAATAATATAGTTTAATTTTGCTAACATATCTATTTGCTGAGTAGGGCAAACATGCTGACTTAAGTGGTCACACATAGATGAGAAGCCATTCACTTCTTCCAAAGCCAGAGTATCAGTGACCAACACTATCCTCTTAACACTCTTCCAGTCCAGGAAGCACACACAACTACCTTAGTCTGGTGAGCCAGTCTGCCATTTACATACTCCTGTGATATGAAGGATTAACCTTCCTCCAAGTCTTATCTCAAGATTGTTTGCTTGTACACAAGCAAGGAGTGGCTTGCTTTTGTATTAACATAATAAAATGGAGACTGAAAAGTCTTGATAGCATTTCTGGCAGTCTGGAAATCCTTGGAAACTCTCTCTATCTATACATTTTCAAGTATATTTTGCCACCCCTCCCCTCTCTATATAATGCAGCGGAGTCTTTAGGTGAGTTCTTGCTGATCAGCTTTGACTGAGAGTTCAGATTTTACAAAGTGAAAACAAATTGCACACTGCAAGTGGCAAACAGTTTATCATTTTACCCTAAGTTAACTGAACCTAAAAAACTCAAAGAAACCTAGAACTACAGGGACTTAAGGCATATCATGAAGAAACCATCAGACAACAAGTACAAATGTCATTGTGCATTTCTGGGTGCCAGTAATAAGATGAATATTAAGAGGTAGTTTCCAAGGAAGCAAAATCAAAGATCTTGGGGCCTTTTAAACACTTGAAAAAGTGAAAATAATTTTCATTGTAAAACTCATCCTGTAACATGAATCATTTTATATAAGCTATTTTAATAAAACAGCTACTGGTCAATTCCCAATCAATAACATCCTTCACATGAACTTTCAACTTTCGAACAACATAGAAAGCACTGCCCTCTCAGCAGAAACAGTACTTCAAATTTTGATCACTTCTCAGAAGTAAGCAGTCTTGGAGGCACAGTAAAGGAGGGATGTTTTCTGCATACTTTGCTTAGGAGCTAAGTTGTTGAGTTTAAGAAACCAAGCATAGTTCAGAAAGAATATTTTCAATTTGTGATTGAGTCATAGGGACATAACCTACTGCAAGTCAATCGACATTTGCATTTCTGGTGTAGGAGGGTCTTCTATTTGAGTATTGCCCTCATTGGTTAAATAAAGAAAACTGCCATGGCCTTTTGATAGGGCAGCCCTTAGGTGGGCAGAGTAGATAGAACGGAATGCTGTGAGAGAGAAGGCAGTGTGGCAGAGACAGATGCCATGCTTCTTCAGCACAAGATGGACACTGGTTAGACTCATGCCCGTAAGCCACAACTCAAGTGGCGATATACATTAATGGAGATGGGCTAAAATAATATGTGAGAGTTAGCCAATAAGAGGCTAGAGCTAATGGGCCAGGCAGTATTTTAATAAATACAGTTTCTGCGTAATTATTTTGGGTACGCACCCGGAGCCTGGCGGGACAGAACAAGGGCCCTGCGCCGGGAACCAGGCGCCGGGGACGCAGTCTGAGCCCCTCATTACTACACATTTCAGTGCCTAGAATATATGGAATGTTATTTTGACAACTCGAAAACATTAGGAGTCCTCCTAAAACAAATGATAAAGGCGCTAAGAAATAAATCACAGAACTATCACTGCTGTGGGACAATAGTCTGTATCCTGTCAATTATATTTTAAATAAATGCTGATTGGCCAGTAGCCAGGCAGAAAGTGTAGGAAGGGTGACCAGGCAGGAAATAGAGGTGGGGAAATGAGAAAAGGAGAATTCTGGGAAGAGGGAAGCTCAGTTTGCAGTCATGACCCAGCCACAGAAGAAGTAAGAAGTGACTGCTTTGCCAAAAAAAAAGTACAAATACATGTAGCTAACTCAGACAAGAATTATGGGCTGATGTAAGTTATAAGAATTAGATAATAAGAATTCTGAGCTACTGAGCCAATCAGTTTATAACTAATGTAGACCTCTGTGTGATTTCTTTGGGACTTAATGACTGTGGGAACCAGGCAGGACAGAAACCTCAGTCAACAAACATATCACCATTTACAATAGCCACAAATAACATAAAATATATTGGGATAACGCTAACCAAAGAAGTAAAAACCCTGTACAATAAGAACTTTAAATCTTTAAAGAAAGATATTAAAGAAGAAATCAGAAAATGGAAAGATATCCCATTCTCTTGGATAGGTAGGAAGGATCAACATAGGAATAGTAATCCTACCAAAAGCAATCTATAGATTCAGTGCAATCCCCATCAACATTCTAACATAATTCTTCACAGACCTCAAAAGAACAATACTCAATTTTATACAGAAAAAATAAAAAAACTAGGATAGCAAAAAATAAAATCCTATACAATAAAGGATTTCCAGAGGCATCACCATCCCTGACATCAAGTGCTATTACAGAGCTACAGTAATGAAAATAGTTTGCTATTGGCATTAAAACAGAGAGGTTGACAAATGAAATTGAACAGAAAACCTGGGTATTAATCAACACACCTAAGAACACCGGATTTTTTTACCAAGAAGCTAAAATTATACAATGGAAAAAAGAAATCATATTCAACAAATGGTGCAATCATAACTGGATGTCAACATGTAGAAGATGTAAAGAATGCAAATAGATCCATATCTATTCCCATCCACAAAACTCAAGTCCAAATGGATCAAGGACCTCAACATAAACCCAACCACACTGAACCTCATAGAAGAGAAGGTGGGAAATAACCTTGAATACGTTGGCACAGGAGACCACCTCCTAAATATAAAACCAGTAGCACAGACACTGAGAGCAGCAATAAATAAATGGGACCTCTAGAAACTGAGATGCTTCTGTAAGGCAAAAGACAGTCAGTAAGACAAACAGTAGCCTACTGGATGGAGAAAGATCTTCACCAATCCCACGTTGGACAGAGGACTGATCTCCAAAATATATAAAGAACTCAAGAAACAAGAAATTAAAATACCAAATAATCCAATTAAGAAGTGGGGTACAGATCTAAAAAGAGAATTCTTAATAGAAGAATCTCAAATGGCTAACATCCTTAAGCATCAGGGAAATACAAATCAAAATGACTCTGAGATACTATTTTACATCAGTCAGATGGCTAAGATCAAAAACACCAATGATAATATGCTAGAGAGGATGCAGAGTAATGGGTACACTCTTCCATTGCTGGTGGAAAAACAAACTTGTACAGCCACTTTTGAAATCTGTATGGTGGTTTCTCAGAAATCTGGGAATCAACCTACTTCAAAACCCAGCAATACCACTCTTGGGCATATACCCAAAAGATGCTCAATCATAATGCAAGGAAATTTGCTCAGATATGTTCATAGCAGCATTATTTGTAATAGCCAGAACCTGGAAACAATCTAGATGTCCCTCAACTGAAGAATGGATTAAGAAAAATGTGGTACATTACACAATGGAGTACTACTCAGTGGTCAAAAACAATGACATCTTGAAATATATGTGCAAATGGATGGAACTAAAAAAAAAAAGCCATTCTGAATGAGGTAACCCAGACCCAGAAAGACAAACATAGTATGTTCTCACTCATAAGTGGATATTACACATAAAACAAAAGCTAATCAGCCTATAGTCCACGACCCCAGAGAAGCTAGGTAACAAGGAGAACCCTAAGAGAAACATACATGGATGCCCCTAGGAAGAGGAAATAGCAAAGATCTCCGAAGAAAATTGAGAATGTGGGGGTGGGGAAAAGGGAGAGTGGATTGGGAAGAGGAGGGGAAAAGGGGGAGGGGTGAAGAGAACATAAGGGAATGGAATGGTCTAGATGGGGGAAGGACAGAGACAGAGAGCAAGGAAAGAGATACCTTGGTTGAGGAAGCCATTATGGGGCTAACAAAAAACCTGGAACTAGGGGAAATCCCAGGAATCCACAAAGATGACCCCAGCTGAGACCCTAAACAATAATGGAGAGGGTGGCTTTTCCCTTGTAATTAATTACAGGGGAATTAATGACTACCTTAATTTTCCTCATAGGACTCTCACCCAGCAACTGATGGAAGCAGATGTAAATTTCCACAGCGAAGCACTGGGCTGAGTTCCCAAAGTCCAGTCGAAGACAGGGAGGAGTGATAATATGAGCAAAGAGGTCCAGACCATGTTGGGAATACCCACTGAAACAACTTATCTGAGTTAAGGGGACCTCACTGACTCTAGACTGACAGCAGGGGAACCAGTACAGGACCAAACTAGACCCTCTGAATGTGGGTGATGGTTTGGGCAGTCTGTGGGGCCATTAGCAGCGGGACCTGGATTTATTCCTGTTGCTTGAACTGGCTCTTTAGAGCCCATTCTCTTTGGAGGGATCCCTTGCTCAGCCTAAAAATAGTGGGGAGGGCCTTGGTCCTGCCTCAAACTCATGTGCCAGACTTTGTTGACTCCCCATGGGAAGACTTACCCTCTCTGAGGAGTAGGGTGGGGGGAAAGGTGAAGGGAACGAGAGGAGGAGAGGGAGTGGAAACTGGGATTGGTGTATAAAATGATAAAAGATTGTTTCTTTAAATTAATTAATTAATTAAAATTTTATTATAACAATAAAGGAAATAGTATAAAAATAATACCGCTATGACAAATACCATCCTTTTGTTTTTGATTATCTATGACTTTGAGCAAATTAATGCCATAATATTAAATAATATATGAATTGTCTTTTAATATTATATCATAAACTTGTTCAAGCTATTATATGAGCCTTATGTTATGTAGCATATTAATGTAAGTATTCCATAATATTATGTTTGTGTTCATCTCGCTTGCCTTTTCAGTGCAGTTCATTTCCTCATTTCAGTCACACAATATGGTAAATAACACCTGCCTGTGATATGTATTCTGCAATTTTGGATGATAACTTTTGAGAAAGTTTTCCAAGGGAAAGAAACTTTCAGACAAAGCAAAATATATTTATACATATATTATAATTTATGAAAATTATTTTTGTTAGATATATACAAATATAATCTACCTATCAGAAATGCATTTTCATTGTAGTATTTCAGATTTGAGTAACAGTAACTATAATTATATTGCTTAATACTTCCCACTTAAACTTCCACAGCCCACATGCTCCACAGACAATGCTTTTATAACCCTCCGAGAAGAAATATCAAGCAGGAAGGATGAGACACATTTTGGTTTGGGTCACTTTGGGTTGAGGATGAATGTGTAATTCTCAGTTCAGAAGGTTTTGATGAGCCAAGAGATTCGTTTCTACAGACATTGTTCTTACCAACAGGAGCATTCTGCTTTCCTGGTGACAAATATAAGTAAAATTTACAAGTATAGCACTTTAATTCTTATTTTTCCTTTGGTTTTTGACATTACAATATAATTACACCATTTCTTCCTTCCTTTTCCTCTGTCCAAAACATTCCATATATCCTTTCTTGCTCTATTTTAAATCCATGGCCTCTTTTTTTCCACTAGTTGCTATTATACGCATATCTATATACATGTATATAGATATATATTCCTAAATATAACCTGATCTGTACATATAAAGTTACTTGTATATATGTCTTCAGTGCTGACCATTTGGAATTGGATGACCAATATGTGTGTTACTTCTCTTGCTCCCAGCTTTTCTTCATTGCCTGTGGTTCTTTATGTAAGTTTGAGTCCTCACGTCTTTCTCGTGTCCCCTTGGCGTGTCTATTGGTGCCATTCCTACTCAGCTCATGCTTAGATAATAATGTTAATTCTTATTTTTGACATGTATTATTATACTACAGCAAGTGAGGTAATCTTAGGTCTCTGTCTCTCTCTCTCTGTCTCTCTCTTTCTCTCTCTCTCTCTCTCTCGTCACACACACATATGAATAGCTTGAGTTTGGAGTTTAAATCCCTGCTATTTTCTCAATATGTGATTTGCTCTCTCCAAAATAGGGATAATAATACATTTCTCATTTAATCATTGTGAGGATTAAAATTCAGGATGATGATAATGATGGCACTATTATTAGCTCACATATGTTTGGTGGTAGACAATGCACTCAGGTCATTCTATAATTTCCAATTCACCATAGAAGGCTGTCACTTTGAGCTATTATTATCCCTACTTTCCAAATGATAAAGTCAAGGTTTCATAAGATAAAGTGAGACATCCTATAAAGAGATATCCTTTGCTAGTGCGAGCCAAATAATTCAACTGCTATGCACTCTTCCAGGAGGCCAGTACTCTTATTCTCTTTCCATTGATATTGTATTTTGAATATCACACTTAAAGTATAATTATTTCAGAAGTATTAAATAAATCCAGTCTTAAATGTGAATGCTTTGAAATTGATTTATTTCATGTTTAACCTTAATTCTTCAATTTTTTAAATGTTCAAAAATCAGTTTTCATTTTATAATACATTTTTATGTTTATTTACAAATTCCTATATATTATAGACTACAGTTTTTTCATTTTCTCAAGTAAAATACATTAACACAATGCATTATGTGAAGTGAAATAGACCAGATTAAGAGGAAAAAAAATCAAGCACGTTTTCTCTCCTATGAAGAACCTATACTTATATGTTGGGGTGGTGGGAGAGGAGAATGAGAGGGGAGAAAGATCTCTTGGGGTTGGAGAAAGGATAATGGAAGGAAAAGGGGGACTAGTTGGAGGCATAAAGGAACCAGGAGGGAGGCATGGGGCATGGAATATGAGTAAGAAAAAAGCACAAGGATATAAATGTGTGAAATTACCATAAGAGATCCACCATCTTGAATGTTACCTAAAAAATAATCAAATATATGAAAATATAATGATCAAGCCTTTTCACTTTTGTTGATAATATTTTTTTGTTCAGTATAAACCCAGAAAGTGAGATGTGTTTGATAATCATGTTTTTTCCCATTGATCTGTACATCTCAACTTTCTTGTTCAATTTTTTATCATTATTTTCATTAAATTACTTTAAAATCTGCTTTATAATACTCAGCTGTCCATAAAATTTAAATAAAGTACTATTTATATATGTATATGACTTAATGTATATACCCATATGTACCCAAAATAAACTTGTTCTTTCATTTTTCTCCTGAGGGATTCAGACATTCACCTGATTTTTGAAACAAAACTTTCTAGAGTTTCTTTGTTTCTGCACACTGAGCATGACTAATATTTAACATTGTTGTTTAATATTGGCATCAATTTAGCATGGGGTTTTATTCAGGAAAATTCACATGAGCTTTGGTTCTCCTATAAATAATTTGCATCCCTCAAGAACATATAAAACATTTTTGTATTTCTTTTATTTGCACTCTCTCTCTTATATCTTCTACTTAACTATGATCACTGACAGCCAAACATTTGTATTTCAGCCATCATATTTTTAATGTTCAGACATTCTTTTCTCATCTTAGACTGCTTGTTTCTCTTTATTCTCGGTTATATCTAATGGAAGAAATAAGGCAGAGCCAGACCATATCTTGTTAATGCCTGAATTCTAAAATCAAATTGAGCAGTAAGAAGATCAGGGTCAAAGTCTGTCTCAAATATCATCAAGATGATGAATGAAGTATGGAATCTTCATACTTTGACCTCTGCCTTAAACCATCAGAGAACTGTGAGGTGACCATAACTAAGTCGGGTCCCCAGGGTCACTTAGGAACAGTGTTCAGCTGAGCTTGCCAAGAACACAGAGTTTCCCAGAAAGCATACTCAATGTCTTTGGAAATAACCTCACACTGTTTTGATTTTCATTTTATATTGTTATTCCCTGCCCCCTTAAGTAGATAATCAACTGTGGTTGATTGATTTAGGAGTTAATAGCAGAGATGATAATGAAGAACTCTAACTCTTCCCTGTATTCTCAACCCTGCATCATCCCTAAGCACTAGCAATGGCTTACTCACCTTTGTATATATATAGAAAATCACTCACAGATGTTAGTATTTGTTCTTTTTGCAGTGATGTGCTTGTTCCTTACTACTCATGGTGACTTTGAAGGTAAGGCAGATGCAAACAAATGCCCCCTGTCAGATTGACTTAGGCCTCTGCATCTTCTGTGGCATCCTTTCCTGGACATTCCTTTCTTCATTTTCCAATTCCTCCCCCTCATTTGCTTTTCAGTCTCCCTTTCAGCTTTTGCCTCTCATTTAAATTCTCCCCCACTCCTTTCCAAGCATAGACTTCCTTAAAATTCAATGACATAGTTACCAAGATCTTGTTCCCATATTTGGAGAGAAATGCATATTAATAGTTAAGATAATTAATGCACTTGATCTATTACCGTATTTTAAAATATTTTATAGCTCAGTATTTTAAGCAAGTGTCAAATGGAAAGACAAGAATCAAATTTTCCTGACAAATAATGAAGAGACGACAACACTCAGAGGTGAGTTTACATGAGTGCATTGCTGTCGTAGTGTTTATGAGCAAATGATTTCCAGAATCATAACTGCTGTGGGGCAAGTTGTGTTGATTAATCTCCACAGTGAGACAGCACACTCAACTCAGCGAACTCTGGTGGATATTAGAGATAGTGCAGTCACTGTTACTGGATTTGACTCTGCTGAATGATTTTGAGGTAGAAAGGAAATAGAACTATGCCTGGGTTGTATCTGTCCTGTAGCCAGACATTCGCTATAATAAGGAATGATAACAAATCTTACCTAAGAAGAATGAAGAATACATCTGAAGCAAAAAGAAAAATAGAGAAGACTTTCTTCAAATTGTTCAATAGGAAATGGTGGGCTGTGTCACTGTTTGGCTAATATTTTTGCTGTTTGGCATTTTAGGCATTATTTTTGTCAGCAACAAATGTATAGACATGTAATGGTACTATTTGATGATATTCCATGATAGTTTTATGAGTAGAAGCACACATGTCAGACAGAGCATTATGGTGTATGTCTTCACTTTGTTCACAGGACCAGGACCAAATCCCTCTGAAAATTCAGCCAGAAAGAAAAAAATAAATTGAAGATATATTTTTGTTACATTAAAAGTATGTTAGTGTGAAGTTTTTTGTTTATTTGATCTTAGATTTTTGTTTTGTTTTGTTTTGTTTGCTGTGATAACACATCACCATAATCCACATAATTTAAGAACATCATTCTATTTTATTCAGTAGATGTGGATACTAGAAAGTTCAAGTGCATGGGACCAGCATGTGCTGGGCTTCCTGTGCTGTTCTCCTACACTCTGCATCATAATATGGCTGAAAAGTAGAAGAGAAAGTGAGTATATATGGAAGAGCAAAAAACCTAAGACGCAAGTTAACTTCAAGATTCCTCTGCTCTGTAGTGGCTATTTCTGATAGTTAATACTGACTGTCAACTTGCTTTTCTATGTAATCAACTCTGAGTCAGACCTCTGGGTTGGTCTGTGAGGGCATTTTCAGGAAGGATTAACTGGAGGCAAGGTATCTTCTCCCAGAATAATCAACACTTTCCTGAAACACCACAGATATAAAGAAGTCCTAAAATCAATAATACTGCTTGCTTTCCTAACTTCACAGCTCACTGGTGAATGTGTCCATCCCATAGTTGTTGATGCCACTGTTACCATCCTTTACTGACATTGTAACTCAGCTTCTTCAGGTTCCAATGTATACTGAAGGCCAAAACCACTTTGTAAATGTTGAGACAACCAGCTTCCTAATGAACCATTTGTGGGTTCTCAACTTCACTAGCATAGGGATGGCCATCATTGGACTTCCTAATCCTTAACGTGTAAGACTATTAAATAAGTTTCTATACATTAATTCTATATACCCTTCTATGGATTCATCCTGTTGAGTTAATTAATCTAGGGTCCCTGGCTAATGCCAGTGCTGAGGGATATTAACTGCTCTCAACTACACAATCACATCTTAAAGGTTTCAACATCTCTCAATACTTACATTAAGAACTAAATTTCAACATGAGCTCAGGGTCACATAATTACTTCAACCATAACAAATGTCCTTTAAATCAATGGTAGTATATAGCTTAAGGATTTAAGTTTGTCACATTTTAACTCCTAAAAAGATTAAGTTTGAACTGGAAAGATGGATTGACAGGTAGAAGTATCTACCATGCAAGACTGACAACCGGAGTTCAGTTTCCAGAATCCACAGCGGAGGGAGAGAACCAGTCTGCAAAATTGTTCTCTGACCTTCACATTCTCTGGGACACATACATACTCACGCTTTCACATACACACACACACACACACACACACACACACACACACACATACACCTTAATAAAAATAAATAAAATTAAGCCAGATTTGTATATTAGTACAAAATGGGAGAATAATGAAGTATACTAATGATGGGCACAGAATATAAAACAACAGAATCTTGGTATACCAACATTATAAAACAACAGAATCTTGGCATACCAATAATATAAAACAACAGAATCTTGGTGAACCAAAATGCACACAGGATGAGAGTTCACTGAAATGCCTGAATTCTAAGAAGCCGTGCAATAGTTCTCTCTGAAAAGCCATCCAGGGGATCATGTTGAAAACTGTTGACATCTTCTTCCCATATAGCAGACTCACTACACATGACACATCTGTGCTACATCTGTCTGTTATCTAGATTTTCACAGGGATGCTCCTGTTTAAGGTTCTGACAGCTGACGGAGCATGTCAAGTCACAAAAATCTACACGGCAAGGACAAAATTCAGATATATTATTTCTGGCTGCAAAGCCACACTCTGCTACGTGCATATTTAACTATGCTGAAAATGATTCAGAGAGTAACCAAATTATTAATAGTCAACTGGAATTTCTAAATCACATAGGAAATACACCCATCATTTTAAAACTTTATTTTGACTGTTTCACTAAAACTTACATTTTGTTGCCTTTGAAATAAATAATGCACTTGAAACAATGTCAGAAATATATTAATTACTTCAAATCATCTGAATAATTTATCAACTTCTCTACATTGATTACCAATGACACAGTGACATTAGAACTTCAAAATCAATATTTTAATGGTATAAGTTGATGTCTAAAATATTAGCAAAAGTGCACTTACAGCTCTTTTCCCTCAAGCTACTTTTGTTCTGTTCAAGAAGAAATGCTTTTAAAATGAAGGCTGACCCAGATAAAAAATCCTGCTAACCTAACTTGCAATTATACATGTAAAAAATAGACCCCACATTAGGCAAACTCCCCAAGTTTCAGATTTGGGAGTACCCAGAGTGTCAGCTTCCTTTATCACTTTGAACAATCTTCTACATAAAACAAAGCTACTATTCGGTAGTTAACTAAAACCACACACTATTCTTTGTTTAACATGAGATTACAGATGTAGTGGGAAAAACTTGGCCTCTGAAGCAGAGTAGCCTGGCTTTGACTTTACAATGTGTCTAGTTTTAAATTTGTTTCATAGCTATCCGGTGTTAGAATAAACTGATTTCAATAGGTCTGGTTTTCTGCATTTGTACACTGATTTTCATATTTTGCTTTCTGTAGCATTGTGTAGAAACTTTGATGTCAATGAGTTCATAAGTCCTGTAACCCAAGCCAAAAGTCCCCAAAGCGGGGCTGATGTTTTCATCTTTGTGTTCATCCATCACTAGCTATAGTGGTACTCTCCTTGTTGCTCTCCAACTTAATGTCCACCGGCTTGATTAGAATAAGAACCACCATAATCACCCTCATATCATCTTCTTCTAGCCTAGGTATGATGCTCAACACTTTGTAAGTATAATCATGAGTCTGTTATGATGACATATTTGTTTAGTACTGGCACTTGGGAAGCTGAGGAAGAGTATGGCAAGTTTAAGGTCAACAGAGGCTATATAATGATACCTTGTCAAAAGAAAAAAAAAGAGAAAAAGGAGGAATAAAAACCACATGACCATATCTATAAACTTGTGGTTGTAGGAAGTCAAAAACCTAAAATATCATCCAAAGTTCTGTAACCATTCCATCATGTTGGCTTTTTAACATTGAACTTCCCCAGGACTTTGGTTTGAAACTTTTCTGCAACATTTCTCTCATTCAGTTACCTGTCATTAGATTTATGACTTGATACACCATCTTCACACCAGTAGCATATGTACATACGTGTATCCTAGATCACAAAACTGCCCTCAATTACAGATCACATTTGATTACTTATCCTTGAGGTATCATATATATTAGTAGTAACTCTGGGCAGTTCCCGCAGATCTCTGCTTTCAAGTTTTGCTTATTTTTGTTAAAGGGACTTAAGTATTCTCTTTTGGTTGTGTGCACATGTGTGTGTGCGTGCATGTGTGTTTGTGTGTGCACATACCCACAAGCCCAGTCATGCATGCATATGATGTGTGTGTTTGAGTACATATGCCACAATGCTCATGTGAGAAGTCAAAGAACAACTTTATTGAGTCAATTCTCTCATTCTGTTATTTCTAAGTATCAAACTTAGGTCACTGAGTTTATTTGTCAAGTGCCATTACCAGCTGAGACATACTGATGATGCCCAACAGACAAGGAAAGGAATTTTCTTTCAAAACAATTTTTCTTTTCATGGTGCTGAAAATCAAACCCAACACCTTCTGCATGCTCTGCAAGCCATCAGGCTACATTCCATGTTTTACATACGTGGTTTGATTAGCCAAATATGTAGGAATCACCTTGACTTTCCAGACATGCTATCTAACCAAGCAGCAGAGAAACAAAATATTCACAGAACGTGCTTCTCCTTGACTGGCACTCTGGGTCCTCTCCACAAAATGGCTCCTGAGTGCCATCCTTTCATTTTTCCCCTGCCCCCTCTAAGACAGCAGCTTGTGACATGTTAACTTGTTAAAATGAAGGTTGGTTTGTGGCACAATCTGACCCCAACTGCCTGCCACTGTAAACATTGTAAATACCCTTGCTTTTGTAAGGGCAGCCCTGTGATGGCTCTCAGTGCCATCTGCCTTCCTCTAGTCTTTCTGGCCATCACCAGATCTGCCCTCATGCTCTGCCCTCTATGCTGACTCTCTAATATGCAGGCATACTGCCACCTGGGAGCTCTACACATGCTGCTTGTTGACTCTCTTCTGAACATCTTTGTGATCCTTTTTCATCTCCTTTTGCTCTCTGCCAGACATGAGTATCCTTTTCTCGGGGACATTACCAGTACATTAAAATCAACAAGTTGCAAGGCCAGAATTTCCAACCCTACTTTCTAGCCTTAATTTCAGATATTACCTTCTAATATTCTATGATATCCGTATGTTCCTGTAGTGTTCCCTTACCTTACTAGTCTACAAAGACCCTCAAATGAGAATTTTCTTTCAATTTTGTTCACTGGCATATCTAAAATAACGTAAACATTGTTAAACATATTTGAAATGATGGGTGTATTTTTGACTGAGTGCTAGCTGAGGGCAAGCTAAAGCAAGGGAAAGAAGCAAGCGTCAGGGGAAGGCTTGATTTACAGCAACCTGGTCTCAGGATAAGTAACTGTGAGAATTAACCCATTTCTGAGAAAAGAAGAATTTCCTCTAAAAAGCCCCATCTCACCATTGTTCTGAGAATTTCTTTTCCAGCATTCGACCTTTAAGGAAGTGAGTTTAAACACAGCAGTCAGTGTTACTTTCTTGGGCTTTCAGAAGAGACTTGGCCAGTGGCATGTGCTGATTGGAGTTTAGGTCCTCTTTTTATGTCATCTGTGGCCCCAGCTTGCTTACCCCACCCCTCTCTCTTACACACACACACACACACACACACACACACACACACACACACACACACACACCATGGCCAATGCCAAGTGACTGTGTCATCGTGCAAGTCCTCTCCTGCTCTAGAAATAGGTAAGGATGGGTTTCCATATCCTCACCCTCCTTAAGTATTTTATTATGCTCTAACGCTTAGCTGTTTTTTCTATATCCTGCACCGACAAAGTGATGTACAAAGTGTTAATACAAAAGCTCCTGGTGACCTGGCCAATACTGTGGGGGACTAATCAGAATGATGTGTCACATTGGGAGACACAGGTTTGGAAATATTAACAGTGAGTCTAGGTGAGAATGTGAAAATTATCAAGGGCTTAGCACTTTCTTGGTACCAACCCAGCACTTATGCAACAATACACAGTAAATTTCCCCTGAGCTGTGCTTGCTTTCTGTTTTCTGTTAAATAAAAGCCAAGAAACTGTTTAAGAAACAGCCTTTACTCTGTGTAGATTCATGAAAATTACATCCCTTGAGTTTATGTACAAAGGATTTTAGAAGCCATAGACAGTGTTTTCTGTTACTACAGGTTTCCAATTCCACAAATGGATGTGTCTTACAAGGGCATTCAATAAAAGCTGAGGTCAGAACACAGCTATACCAGGGAAAGCTGTTACTGAACATGTGTGATTTAATTTGATCTAAGAGTGGTGTTGGTTTCTAATGCTAAAAGAGCTTGGCCAGGACTTCACAAAACAAAGGAAATGATTATTTGAACACTATATGGTTCTCATGGATTTCTTATTGATTCTTAGGATAGCTATAAAAATAAACTATTAATAAAGAATGCCATGATTTGTCTTAGCTAATCTTTCTTAAAACCATAATTATATATTGTCAGTGCTAGAGTTTGGCTTAAAATATTGGCCAAATGGCTTGTATTGAAGGTTTGGCTCAGAGTCTGTTTTACCACTGGGAGGAGATGGAACCTTTAATAAGCATGACTTACTTATATGAAGTGAAGTCACTGGTGGCATGCCCTTGAGAGGAATATTGGGATTCTAGCCCACTTCTGTCCTTCCTGACTGTCAAGAAGAGCTTTCCTGCTATGATACACTATGTTGCTACAACCCAAAACAACAACCAGTCAGAATAGACAAAACCTCTGAAACAGTGAGTCCACAAAAATCCTTCCTCCTTACACACCGGTCCTCTCAGGTATTTTTCCATAGTGGTAGACAGATGTCTAACATAACCTTCTTATCCCAAACATGAAAATAACCATAGTTTCTTTGGGAGCCGAAGTTTAATTCTTATATAAAAGATGGTAGTATACATACCCATGGTACCTAAACAGGAAGGAATTTACTCAGCACAAGCTAACTGCCTTTGTGGGTTCCTTCATAGTTGATCCACTGAAGCCTTCTGTAACTATTGACCAAAATACTAGGTTGAAATGTAAAGTCAAAATTTTTCAATGATGATGAAAGGGGGGAGGAATATTATTTTCTTTTGGTTCTCTCAATTGGATGAGGAACTGTATAGATTAAAAATCCAGTGCTTTGCTGGACAATGATGGTGCACGTGTTTATTCCCAGCACTTGGGAAGCAGAGGCAGGCAGATCTCTGGGAGTTCCAGAACAGCCAGGCTACACAGAGAATCCCTGTCTTGAAAAACAAATTTAAAAAATCTAATACTTTAAACATTGTGGTGGAATGGTAGAATGAGTCTTTACCTTCCCTGGAATTTTCATTGTTGAAGATTCTTCTACTACATTATGATATTGACAGGTGGGGCCTTTGAGAGGCAATTAAATCAGGAAGACCTGATGAGATTCATTCTGATGGGGCTTTCTTTCCTCTCATCAGTTGAGCACAGAAGCAAGGTACCAGCTAGAAACCAGGAAGGGAGCTGCATAGTCTTCAAATTTCAGACTTCACAGCTGCAAAAGTGTATAAGCTTCTGGTCAGATATCTTGTTACATCAGCCTGTGTGGATCAAGACAAGCACTACTCCAATCCCAGCACCTACCAGCTGAGTCCTCCAGAGCAGATTAACAATTTTTCTTAATCTCTTTTTCTTAAAGAGTGGCCATTATAACATCATCTTCAGTCACTTGCAGTGAGAATCAAATAATATATGGAAATAATTTGTTACACATGCAGTCTTCACAGATGAGCAATTGAACCAATAATCTCTGACACGAACAGGGCATCAGAATCAGGCCTGAGACTTCAAAGAACGTGTCTGTATATGACTTCTGCTTATTTGCTGGTCCTGGGTAAAACTACTTCCCTGTAACGTATAATTCTATGTTTTGTCTCTGCATCAGTTGTGATGCTAATTATGCAGGTTAGGCAATTATCCAGTTACTGCTCATGGGTCTCGAAAAACAGCTTTAAAGTTAGCTACATTGTTAGCTAACTGTCACCACGGAGATGATTATGCAACACTAGGCAGCACAATTAAAGTATTCTTGAAGAGGTGGGATAAAAGCTTTCTGCTCTGACCTTTCAAAACCCAATTGTAGCATCTGTGATTTTCCATTATAGTTCATTAAATGAAACAGAGATATCCCTGATGAAACCAGGACAGGGATTTATGATTGTAGGCATTAATGAAAAAGAACGACCTTACAACTACAAGTGAGAGAACAGGAGATGATGATTTAAAATTGCTTTGTGGCAGGGCATCATTGAGATGGGATCATGCACACTACATCAGATTACAGAGTTCTGAATAAAGACCAAAATCATTGCAAGGGGATCAAACTGAGTCTGATACAATTTATACGCTCTAGGTTAAGCAACATACACAGAAGAAGGTTGGTGTGCTGTGCTGTGTTCCTCCAGAAGCACTGCCTGCTTTCAAGTCAGCATGGAGCAATTGGATGCTTCTTCTACCATTCTCCAAAGGCACCTCATTTGATCCATGCTCAAGGTTTCTGCCTTGGTCTTTACATAGGCAACTGCTTTGCTGGGTTTTGTAGCTTGCTCTCCTCATGACAATCAAGATGAGTCTGAGAGCATCACAGCTTTGGTAAGTGGAGTGACCCTGTTCCCTGAAGCATTTTTTTTTCTTATTAATGTTCTTAACCACTTGAAGTTGGGATTACACAGAGCAGAGGACCCACATTGCCAATTCAGCTTGTACTTATCTAGACACTCTGTTTCTTAGGGACATAAGGCAGTGTGTTTCAGTTACTGTGCCAGGAGACCCTCCCATTCACATGCGTTAGCTGCACATGGCTGTACTTTGCTGATATACTTCTTTCTCTAGTATTCTTGAGTTTTCCTTCCTGATTTCTGTTTCCCCAAAGAAATATCCCAGCGCTACTTGATAACTCCACCGGCTAGCTTTTTCTTGCCTTGTTGATTCTCTGAACTGAATTTTGTGTGCCAACTCCCATCTTCTCCCTTCAGGTCCTCCCCAGTTTAGACTTGTGCAGAGGTTTCTGTCCCTCCAGATCCTGCAGCCATTAAGTCCCCAAAATCACACAGAGGTCTACATACAAATCAATTGGCTCATTAGTTCAGGCTTCTTATTAACTAATTTTTATAACTTACATTAGCCCATAATTCTTGTCTGTGTTAGCCATGTAGCTTGGTACCTTTTTCAGCGAGGCAGTCACATCTTGCTTGCTCTGTGTCTGGCTTCCTCTCCAGCTGGGTGACAACGTTCCTCTTCCCAGAATTCTCATTGCCCTGCCTCTACTTCCTGCCTGATTGCCCCACTTATACTTTCTGTCTGGCTCCTGGCCAATAAGCATTAATTAAGCAAGAACAAGAAACAAATCTTTACAGGGTAAAACCATTGTTCCACAGCTGTCTTGAAATGAGGAGAAAGGACTGAACTTCGCCTACAGAACCATAGTTTTGTTCTTTGACAGAGCAATTCGATTGTTGAGACAAGAACAGAATAACCCTGAAACTGGGAAATTCTGTATTCTGCCCAAATTCTGTTTTGGAATATCTGTACACCATCAGGTAAATCCTTTCTACAAAGCCCTTCCCTAAGCTACAATTAATGAATCTCTAATGCTGTCTCCTCTAGCTCTGAGGGTCTTAGATATTGTCTAGATAAGTCTAGAGCTGACAGGAAGAACTGAACTCTTTGTCAGTGATTAGTGCTGTGTATCTTACAGGCTCACTTCTCTGGTAGAAAATGGAGAACAGACCAAATGACACTCTGTCCTTCAGTATAATAGAAAATTTGGCTACCCAGAAGCTGCTATAGTAACTTTTAATTCTCATTTCATTAGTCCAAAAGGATGGGATATATTCATGAGTTCAAAAAGAAAAGTAAAAATACCCTCCTGACTGATGGTGGCTGCCAGCAAACATAAGAAAAATCCAAACATAGAAAAAATAAGAGAAAGAACATAGATTAGCTGACCAAACAACAGCAAAAATTCAAAGATTGCAGGTTGCATCAAAACCAGAACATTGAGTGGCATGCCCCATTAGCAGTGTCAGGAGCCACCAAACATTGGGAAGTAGAATTATGGAAAAGGTCAATGCAGTCTATGAATCTATCTAGTTCCTGTAAGGCATTGTATGGTATGGAACCAGTTTTTGGGAATGAGGCCAAGATTGTGTGTGTGTGTGTGTGTGTGTGTGTGTGTGTGTGAGAGAGAGAGATTCATGCTCTAGATCCCATACCTATCCCTGATGTTGGAACCAAACAAGGAGTCTGTTTCTATCTTCAGCATCCAGCTCATCTCTAAAATGGAGATGATAAGCAAATGCATATCAAGGTCCTGAGCATATTAAGGATATCAATGCATTGCAGGCCAAAGAATAATAATGAACCTGTCCTCAATATTATGAATATGATCACTTCCAAGGACTCTAATTGCCTGACAAGGCTCTCAATCCACACCCTCCTCACTTGTGGGTCCATCCTCTCTAACCCAATTTCTTTCTTTCAACCTTTATGTTCCTTGGTCCTTGTTCTCCCCTCCTTTATTTTTTTCTCTTTCTTCTCTAGCTTTGTGATTGTTATTCTTTTTGTCATGTGTGGTGTTTGACTCTTATTTTTGTTCTCATGGTGTGGAATCTGGAAGCATTTGGTAAGTTGAATACAGGTTAGATAACCCCTAAGTTAACTCACATATGAAAATGTCCATGTAATTTATAAAGACATTGACCATTTTCTCATTGATCCATGTATTCCTTATGGTTGCAAGTCTCATTTCACATTATTTTTCCATTTTCCTTTTGTTGTGACTGGGCTTTCATCTTCCTCCGTGACTTTAGGTCATGTTCTCTTCAAAGGAAGTTAGGAACTCCTGCAAGTCCTCTGACTCTTCAACTTGCCTCTTGTAAGAATGATGCCATGTTAGAAGATATGCCTCTGCCTTTACACCCAGAAGTCGGGAGGCAGAGGCAGGCAGACCTCCAGGAGTTCGAGGCCAGCCTGTTCTACAAGACCGAGTTCCAGTACAGGCTCCAAAGCTACAGAGAAATAGTGTCTCAAAACAACAATAATAACAACAACAAAAAAGTTTTGCCTCAATGGCACCATTATCCATTTGTGGGCATGCAGAGGGAGGTACCTTTGTTTCCATGGAAGAAACAACAACATCAAAACAAACAAAAAGAAGAGAATACTTCAAAGTAAAAATACTTCAAAGACAGAAGCCTCAAATGTAAGGGTGTTCAGTCCTCACTTTAGACCCCAAACTCTTAACAAAACACATATGGTACAGTCAACAGTAAGAGTGTACTCGGCAGATGAAGTATAATATATTGACTGGCTACCAGTCAAGAGAATGTATCAATTGTTGTAGGCTTGTCAATAACCTGCATGTTTCAGTTAAGAAGTTATGTAACAAAATGGATGAACTTTCATTTAGAAAAACTGACTTGAAATTATTCTCTCTATTGTGGTTAGGTAATGGAACATGCTAACTTATGAGCTTATGGAAAAACAGCCTCATTCTGTTGTTCTTTGCCCCTATAACAGGTAGAATTATGTCTCAGCTATACAACATTGAACAAAGGTTTGCCTTCTCCACGGTGTGTAAATAGGAACTGTAAATGCTACCTCACTATGGCAGAGGAAATGATGAAGAATGGAAATGTTGGTCACTATCCATGTCCTAGAACCTATGGTAGTCCCAGTAAATTGACATTTCCCACCTGCTTCTTTCCAGAACATGTGTCATCTCCCACTACCATGCACAGTCCAGGCAGCTTATTTACCCACCTGATCTGAAATGCCTGTGACCCATAGTATTTGACCTGATTGCACATAGAATGACTTTGTCTTAAGCATTCTGTGACAAGGCAAGATTACAGTGCTTACCACTGGTGACAATTAAAACACACTGAAAGAAAAAAAGTTATTTGTCAAGGGAGGATTCTAAAACCTTGCAGTAGCAGAACACAAATAACAGCAGCATCTGCTCTCGCCTCTATGCTCATAAAACAAACATTTTGTACTATGAAAATCATTATCTGGAAAGGCCCTCCTGATATTCTTTGTTTGTATAGCATTCCTGCTACACACTGAGGATATTACAATTTTCCTCTCCCATTCTCACTCTGTCTTTATCTTTACCCATCTTTTTCTGCTTTTGTTAATAACACGGTATCATTTTAAGGCTATAAAGGGATCATCACTGCATCCCATATTGTTGTTTTATCAACCAAGTGCTCAATTTGGTAAATAAACATATGTCTTAGCATTTTAAGTCTGAGATTGGCTTAAATGTGATATTGTTCTTTCTTGCAACACAGAATGAGGATCATCTATTAGTCTGGGACTAAGCCCATCCATCCCTTATGATTCTCTTTATCTCAAAAACAAGTACTATACCTTAGAAGTTCCCCCAGACAACTGGATTTCAGAATATAAAGTGCCCTGATTCTAGATTGTAGATTTGCACACTGTTTTCAAGGTAATAAGGAGTCATTTAAATAATAGCACAATGCTGTGTTAAATGTAATTAATACCAATAAAAATGAACCAATCATTCAAACTGCTAGTAAACTAGGTTTATGCTACAATGTTTTTGTGGTTTTGTTATTGCTGTTGTTAAATTAATATAATGTTTATAATCAAACTTTCTTGTGAAGGTTTTAAGATGAAAGAAAATAGCTCAATATCCCGCTTTGACATCTGTTTTGGTATATGCTTTTTGACACTGAGCATAACTTAGTATCCCAATTAGTAACTATAATGGCCAGTGTATAACTACACAAAATGTAACAGATCAATTTTGGTTTGGTTTTGGTATTTTTAAATGTTCAACATTCCATATTTTATTCCATGTATTTGTGAGTAGCATGATACATGTATGGAGGTCAGAGAACAACTTGGAGTTGCTTCTTTTCTTCTACTATGTGGGTTTCAGGTCAGGAACCAAATTCAAGTCATTAGACAGAAAAGCAAGTACATTTCTTTTTACTACCTTTTGAACCATCTCATTGGCATGCTGTGGAACAATGGTCTTGTACTCTGTAAAGATTTGTCACTTGTACTGGTTTAATAAAGTGCTGATTGGCCACTAACCAGACAGGAAGTATGGGTGGGGTGACCAGAACAGAAGAATTCTGGGAAGAGGAAAGGCTCAGTCTGAAGTCATCACCCAGACTCAGAGGATGCAAGATAAGACTGCCTCACTGATAAAAGGTACTAAGCCACATGGCTAACAGAGACAAGAATTATGCATTAATGTATGATGTAAGAGTTAGGTATAAGAAATCCTCAGCTAATAGGCAAACCAGTTTATAATTAATGTAGGCCTCTGTGTGTTTCTTTGGGACTGAACAGCTGTGGGACCAGGTGGCACAGAAACCTCTTTTAACGCTGGCCCCGATTTCTTAAATCTTTTTCGTCTGAAATTACTGATGAAACACCCAATAATAAACTCTCCAAGTCCTATAGAACATTCTGAACCAGTAAATATGAGGGCAATTAAGAAAGGCAATCCTACTCGTGAGAGTTAACATCTTAAATTAATTTAAGAAAATTAAAGGTATTATCATTTGCTGACCTTCCTTGTCACCTGGGTACCCTGTCCCTTTAAGAGACAAGCTCCACCCTGCAAGCTAAACTCAGACCTCCTTTCCATCCTCTCTCTCTCTCTCTCTCTCTCTCCTCTTCTGAAGAGATAACTATTGCCTCCCTCTTCCCCCTCCCCTATCTCTGCCTCTCTCTCTTCTCTCCACTTCTCCCTTCCCCCCTCTCCCTTCCCATTCACCTCCCTAACCCACTAAATAAATTCTATACCCAAACACTCTCTCTGCATGGCATATCTGTCTCTCACCTGCCATAGTCACCCACCCACCAAGTGGACCCACCAAGACCTCTGGTGGTCCCCCTCTGCCCCTCATGGGACCAGTATCCCTCATGGAACTGGTCCCCCACCATATGCTTATAAATAATAACAAAAGAAATTTAATTATGTTGCTTTCCCTGATACAGAATGGGATTGTGGGATAGCTCCTTGGCAATAGTTCTTATGTTCTATAAGAAGAGGAAAGGAAAGTCTTGAAGGAGAAAGAAAACTGGGAGAGAGTGATAAAGTGAAGGATGAATAATCAGAATATAGTGGATATTTATAAAGACATTAAAATGGACCCCATTTGTTTTTATACTAGCTTACAATTAACTTAAAATTAAGTTCTTACATTCTTAAAACAATTCTTGTAGTAATAGGAGATGACTGGTGCTTCTGTGACTCTCCCCTTCCATGTCATTGAGTATCAGGGATAAATAAAATAATTTAATTTCGGCTTGCTCATCTCCCTGACTGTAACTAACTGTTTCCTGTAGGCTTCATAATGGCTTCGAGAATGACTCCCTAACCTGGGTGACCATCTTTCACTCATCTTCTCTCATTTCTGAGCTAAAGATAAGTTTATGGCATTACAATTTGAGAGGCACTTTCACTCTCCATTTGATGATTTTCTTTTAAAATCTTATCTTATTACTTTACAGAGCAGGTAACTGAGTCCATGTCCCTCGGCATATTGACAAGTGCTCTACCATAGGGCTGCGTACAGACTTGGGGCTGGTCTTTTAAAAATCTCCTTAATACTTAATTTCTTGCAAAAAAAAGACATTGGAAAGACATATAGAAGTACATTAAAATTATTAGATAATACATTAAAAGATCATTTTTTAAAGAATAGAAATAGAATGAAAATTTGTTGTTCCTACTTAAATGGTAACTGTAATATTTCATTATTTGCTACAAGAATGTTCATACATATACATGCATCAACTTGTTCCTTATTTGCCTGGGTTTATTCTGATGTTTCCTATTGCTTAGAACTAGTAGAAAATAACAAAATGTGCATAATATATTCCTAAGCCTAAAGAGACTTCAAAGTATTCATAAAATATTATGGTTTTGGCATATTTGAGATAATGCTTAGTTTAGACTTTGAATGACCTGATTTCGTTGGTTAGTATTGTTGTAGATTTTAAGGTTGTAACTAGAATAATGAAGTGCACATACCATACAAGCAGCTAAAGGAATTGAATTTTAGCTAAGATTTTTTTCTGTAACAACTCTGATATATAGTATATAAGAAGAGAGAAGATTTCCAACCAGATTTCTTTGTGTGAGAACCTGGTTTCACTACTCATGCATGTTCTTGCCAGTTCGAACGTTCACAGTATTAAAAACTTTCATTGTCTACGAAGTAAGAGCAAGTGATATCATCAGCTAATGACCAATTACCCATATCAAAGACTAGAATACAGCTCGTTTCTGAAAATCTCCTAAGCAGTGCAAAACCCTTTTGGAGAAATCAGTGTTAAGTGTACACCATTCAAGGGGCTGCTGTTCTGCACAGCATTCATTAGCACTAACAAGGTCTGAAGCACTGGATGGGCTCTTTTGTCAATGTAGTACACCATTAGGCTTTTCCACGAATTGATTGTAATCACCTTTATCTGGAAGTTCAAGTATGTAATTTGGCCATGAGTGTTTTCATCTGAAACCTTGCATTTTCAGACAGTGCTAATCCTGGCATCTAGACACCTGTGTTCCAGGACCTGAGACCATAAACCACATCCGACCCATGCATAAGACTCATAAAATGGATTAAAGTCTTCTGTCTCCCTAGCACTTCTTAGGGTGAGAAGGGGAGCAGAAGTAAATAGAAGTAAACAGACAAGATTTATCAGATAGGCAAAAATAAACTGGGAATCTCTCCCAGACTATGACAAATTTTGAAGAATTTCAAGCCACTACTTCTAACATTTATGGTCATGAGTGACCTGTGTAGTTTTCTATTTCATTTACTTATAAGTAATTTTAAATATAGTTCTATAATAGCAAAGAACTAAAATCTGTCATAACCTGAATAACCTTGGGAGAGGATCCTGAGCTTAGATGGGAAACAGCTTACTTTACTTTCAACTCTGTGAGACTCTGCACCCACTTAATCCTTTTCTGGATTTCTAATAATTTGTGATAATGCACTGTGAACTGATCTTTTCATAAGGGAATAATTATATACTTCAGCATAAAGTAGTGGCAAATTATGAAACTTTAAACATACTCAGTACCTACATTTAATACTTTTTTACATATGGAAAGCCAATGATTTGAGGGCTGATAGTTTTGGCAGACACTTTAGTAGTTTGAATGCATTCTTTTATAAACCAAAGAAGTATAAAATATCAAAGTATTCCTTGGCCACATAACAGTTAGCAGAGTCCATTAATGAGAGGCACAGCTCAAGGGGGAATGAGTGAGCCTCATGCTGTCCAATGGACATAGGGCTACAGGAAATCTGCTGGAACCCTGTGTGGTGGACTTGAAGATCAAAACATTATTCTGACAGTGCAGACTGGCAAATGATTTACTGTTCTGTGAAAATGCCAGTGGAAGACAAAAGATTCATGACAACATCTTGGAAGTCAAACCCTCAGTTTATCAATCATATGTGGTAAAGTAAGGAAGGGGCAACACTTTGGATGCCCTGTTATGGGATTTTTTATGATCTTTCCTGTTCTTTTCAGTTAAGTATATTTATTTCTTTTGATGAGAAACAAATTATTACAAGCTTAGAAGATAGAAATAATGTATTTATTCTCTCCAGGTTCTGTGGGTTTCTGTGTTTATGTAAGAGTTGACTACCTATTCTTCCCAGGGCTCTCCAGGATAGAAACAGATGCCCACTTCTGGTAGAATTTATCTCATTCAAGTTCCCTTTTTTGGAATGTATTTAGATGGTTATATAATTAATTTCCTCAGACAGGATCTTAGTCCCCATTTTCTTTCTTGTTGATGAGTGCTCACAGAAGTCCACATATAAGCTCAAGATTCTCGCCTCAGCTCATACTCACTGTTAGTTTCTCTCAGTCTTCCTCTCTGCCTTTTCAAAAGCTTACTGAAATCTGTCAGAGTCTTCCTCTTTGTCAAATTAATCACCCTTCCTGGTATTTCATCTTACTCAGTTTTTACCTATGCCAATATGAAAGGACTTGAAAGAATGTGGACACCAAGGATTAAAAATTAAAAATGTTTCTTGGAATTCTGTCCAATGGGGTGCAAATGTCACAAACAAAAGCACAAATCATTCAGATCTTTGTTGACTATCGTGCAAATGGCATTGAAATAGAAAACTGGGGCTTCTATGACTTCAGTTTGCTACCATCAAGGTGCAAGCTGGCCAGGTGACAGTAATATAAATGGGAAAACACTGAAAGATGTGGTTGTAGATTCCAAATGTCCTAAGAAATGAAAGTTGGTTTATAAGAAAAAAATGGGTGTCATGGTAAAGGGAAGATGTACATGTATCATAGCAGTAACATTTGCTTAAGAATAAATAAAGTTGAGTTTAGATGGCATGGATATGATTTGCAAAAATCAATTTCCAAGTGTTAACATAAAGCAGAAATAGAGAACCAAATGGTAGTCCAATTCCTTGTGGTATATGCACTGTAAGTGTGTGAATTCAGTGACATATTTGATGCTTAAAATAGCCCTGACTTATCGTATCATGTTTCATCCTGATTGTCATCTCTTAGAGGCTTGCTCTTTTCTGAAGGGAAAGGGAGGGAGAGTGGACCTGTAGGAGGGGGAGGGCGATGCTGGGATGAGTAGAAAGAGGGGAATCTGTGATCATGATGGATTGTATAAAAGAAGACTCTATTTTAATAAAAATAAATAATAATACTCTCTCCACTGTCCAAGACTAAAAATTGTTCCATATTGATCATGACAAGTGTTGTTTTCAAATATCCAGATGCAGGACATGAAGAAGCTAAAATGTTCCTACAGCTTTGCACTCCTCATGGTGACAAAAAAAAAAGCAGAACTCTGTCTACAGAAGACAAATGATGAACGGGAAACTTGGAAATACCTAAAGCAAGAAAGTGCTTTGGAGTAAGGTTTGCTCATCCAATCCAAGGCCTTGTACATGAGAAACACATAATAAACAGTTCACTGCACTCAACCTCTGACATGAGCAAGGCCCCACAAGCCCAGTAACAGCATCCCTTCACACAAGCTCACTGGGTTTTGAAGCATCCTCCTCTTCAGCATGGTACCCTCCCTCATACAGGGACTTAGAATTATGCTGTCAAATGGTAACTAGTGATTGGTTTTTATCTAGCAGTCTTTATCTACAAGACTCCCAGTAGATGACTGACACCAGAGACATCACTGTGGTGTAGGAGGGTCCTTCTGTATTTGGGTTGCTTTTATTGGTTAATAAAGAAACTGCCTTAGCCTTCTGATACGGCAGGACTTAGATAGACAGGGAAAGAGAACAGAATGCTGGGAAGGGGACAGAGTTAGAGAAAGCTGCCGCCATGAAGCCTGCCAGGTCAGAGATGCTGAATCTTTCCTGGTAAGCCACGACTCGTGGTGACACACAGATTATTAGAAATGGGTTAAACAAATATGTGAGAGTTAGCCAATAAGAGGCTAGAGCTAGTGGGCCAGGCAATATTTCAATGATTACAGTTTCCGTGTAATTATTTCGGGTACACACCAGGAGCCGGGTGGCACAAGGGGCCCTACACTGAAAATGAACAAAACAAAGGGGCCCTGCGCTGGGAACTAGGCGCCGGGGACGGAGCCCGAGCCCCTCATTACTACATCACTGAACTCTCCACAGACACAGCTCTTTTGCAGGTATTATATATTATGAATTGGATAAAGAAAGAGCAGAATAATGAGTAATAATGACATAGAAATAGAACAGTAATATACTTGCTATCATCACCCTTTTTCTTGGGCCCATTATTAAGAAAAATAAAGTTATGTTACTTCCCTGAAAGGAGTATAACACCATTACCATCGATATGATAACCAAGACAGTTGCTAATGACTAACAGGTAGCATGTACAAAGTGGATAAATATCTTCAGGTCACAATTGACCTCAGGTTATTAAAATTATGGAAAGCAATTTACAGATAGGGGAGACTACTCTACTCTTCAGGAGTCCTGAAGGCAGAGAGTAATATATTTCCTGTGGCTGCCAGCACTAAATGGGAGGATACTCAAAAAGGTTTCTGAAATCATTACTCTTGTAACCCTAGGATTCCAGACTACGGACTCCCAGGATCCTGAAGTAAGGTTTCATGTTCTTTTAAGGCATCTAGTCTGAAGTTCTTTTACAAAGCAGCCCCGGTACACTATACTATACACTAACCTGGGCCGTTTACTTGTCCTCATACTCTTCTTCCCTGTCCACTCACACATCACTCTTCTGTATACATGATCATAGGACATATCACATCACCTCAAATAAGTAAATAAAATGAGTCTCTCAGATGCACTTTGATGAAGATGTAAGGAACCAACGATGAATCTAGACAAGCAGAACCCACACAGATAATTGTACTTCACACTCCCACATCCAGACCAAGACCCCTTGTAGTCACAGGCTGCTTGTTCGTTCCCAGACACCCAAATCCGAAATAATTACACAGATAACAGTATCAATTAAATCACTGCTTGCTTTTTTTTTTTAACCTGAAGTAATATCTCCAATATTTGAATGAAAGATAGTCAGTCATGGTGGTGCATACCTTTAATCTGAGCATTCAGAATACAGAGTCCGGCAGGTGTCTGTGGGTTCAAGGCCCACCTGGTCCACACAGGGAGTTCTAGTCTAGCCATAACTACATAGTAAGACCCTAACTCAAAAAAAAAAAACCCAAGTTGTACTAATTTCTTCTTCAAAGAAATCCTTGAAGTTGCACTTCTTTCTAACTCATCAGTGATGTGGGATTCCTCTCTGTATGCTGTGAATATGTTTTATTACATGACACAAAAAAGAATTCTAAACAGAAAAGGACAGAGGCAAGCAGAGGTCCTTGGTAGCAGCTTTGTCTTGGGTGAGCTCTGTTTGCTAGAGGCAAGCAAAGGTGCAGCTCCTTTAAGAGAGACTTCCTGATTCAACATTAATGACAAAAACCTCAGAGCTCTTTTAAGAGGCTTCACCACCAAATGCTTAAATGGTGATTATGAGGAGCAAGTATCAGGCTTCTTAGTGTTGGCATGGTTCTAGAGACTCCACAGAACTGTGACAATAAACATGGCTCCTGCCAGTACATCAGTATTTTAACTTCACCTATAATTCACAAGAGCTCGAAGAGATGAGATGAGGATGGAAAAACATGGAAGAAACAAGGGAGAGGACAGAACATCACAAAGTCAAGACGTCTTAAGAGGAAAATGCAAACCCAGGCATCACTCACAACACCGAAGAAACAAAGTCAGATACTGATGTGCTGTGATGAGAACAGACCAAGAGCAAAGACGGCATTCTATAGCATGGCTCTGTCTGTGGAGATAGCAAAATGTCACTGAAGGCCAAAGATGTTGCTTTCCTAAATTCTCCTTAATCATTTTTAAAAATGTGAACAGAAATACAAAGAGGGGAGGTTTGACTTGGGAGGGATGCAGAGGACTTTGTTTAGGAAATTTTAGTATAGTAATTTCTGTGTTCATAGAAAGAATTTGGAAGAAAATAGAGAAAAAACTAAGTAAACCTTTGAGCTTTCTTAGAACGTTTTCTACCAAGTAAGTACATAATAAACAAATAAGCTTATTAATAATTATTTAGAATTAGCTATTTTGTACATTAGAAATATCCTCCTGATAATTGGAAATGATCCATAAATCTTTAGGTTTTCAATTTTTCTTACTGTAGAACTTGTTTTTCACTTTTATAGCATCTACCTAAGCTGAATTCCAAAGAACATAAGCCTAATTTAATTGTATTCATTGAATTCCAGTAACTAGATTTCACTGACTTTTTTGCTCCTATTTTTCAAAGGTTACTATACAGGACAGAGAGAGTCCCTTGACACTGATTAACCCAGCAATAAATTAGGGCCACTTTGTGAATTTTTGTGTTGAGTTTTGCGATATAGATTTAACTTTCCCATTAAAGCTTTCCCAATATTTTGTTGAGAATCTTTCTAAGCACCTGAAGGTGGTCCCCTTCTGCGTACAAATTCCAGCAATGATGTAAGGTCAGGTGTCCTGTATATGCTACAGCGTCCCCATTAAGACAACACAACACACCCAGTTATGGATCCTGCCTCCCAAGTTATGATTCTTTCAGGATCTCAAAGCTTTGAGTCTTTGAAATGACCAAAGAGTTCTGAATTCCAGTATTTTTTATTTTAATAAGCACAGAAAGCACTAAGTATCATGATGGCATTTTCAAACAAAGTGTAGTTTAGGTGATTTCCTGATTTTGCTTCACTGTTCCTCCCCAGCTTCATTTTTGTCCTTTTCTATCTTGCCTAGTCTCCCTAGAAAAAGGACTCTATTTAAAAATAATAATAATAAATAAATAAATTTGGGGAATTAAGATGATCAGTGAAGATAGGTGAGAGGGTATAAAATAGGATTTATATTATATTCTCTGAATATTTTAGAGGGCATTTTAGAGACATTGGATCCCAAGGCTCTGTTATAGCATGCAAGCTCTAACACATTTCTCATTGGATGAGTATTCCTCAAGGGCCTGACAGACACACTGTGCTATAGGAAATCTTCAAAGACCCTGGCAGAGCCTTCTCTCTCCTCAGGCTCAGTTATTCCTACCTTCTTTCCCACTAATCTTGTATATGGATGGCATATGCTCAAGAAAGTCTAGTAGTATACGAACATTAGACCAGCAAGTGGTGTATGCTAATGGCCTGTAAAGGGTCATGTGTATCGTGGCCCAATACTTTTGGGAGTATTCCTTCAATTCACAAGAGCATTTTCAGGGAGTGTTTCCCTTACTTCAAACTGCCTTCTTTTCTATCCTAACCACATGTCCCAATCCTGTTATTTGCCATGAACACAAAGAACAGGATACTCAGACTAGTGCCTGGGAGGCAGAACTATGTTCATTACAACCCTTGTTCTGCTCTCTTTAGGGAGGTGCTGCTTTCTACATATGTTTGTGTCTCTCGCCTACCATCCAGAAATGAGGGAATATTTTTCTGTACTTGTGTGCCATTGGAGTGTGCATTAGACACTTCCATTGAATGTGATCTGAAAAAATCATCTAAAAGCAAACACCACCTATAGGTACAATGAACATGTACCTTTTCATATTACTGAAACCAGATATGGCACATTCATCTATAGAGACAACCTGATCTAAAGACTTCCTCTAAATTTACCAAATAAACAAATCTCAAGAGGAAAAATGTATGCTTAATTTTTAACATTAGCTTAGGATCTTATAGCAAGTCAACATTTCTATTCAGGTACAATAATATGTTTTAAAACATGTTCTTTACATGACAAGGTAGGCCTCTGGGAGGCATCTACTTAATCATGATTCTGAGTGTCCTAAATGTGAAAGCTGGTTTCTATTTGGGTTAGAAGCCAGAACACTATGAGGATGTGAATAGGAACCATGCTGAGCACAAACTTTCAGGTTCCATACTTCAAGTATTTAGTTTGCAAAGAAAGTGTGGAATATAGACACATTAGAACACTACTCAGCGGTAAAAAAACAATGACATTTGAAGTTTGCATGCAAATAGATGGAAATAGAAAACACTATCCTTAGTGAGATAACCCAAACCCAAAAAGATGATTATGGAATGTACTCACTCATTAGTGGACTCTAGCCATAAACAAAGGACATTAAGCTTATAGCTCACAAGCCTAGAGAAGCCAAAGAGCAAGGTGAACCCAAAGAAAAACATACATAGATCCTCCTGGAAATTGGAAGCAAACAAGATCACCGAGCAAAAGTTGGAAGCACTGGAGTGGGGATATGGGTGGAAGTAGGGGTGGGGGTGGGGGTGGGTGAAGGGGAGAGGGGGAGGGAGAAGGGAGAAGGGAAGGACTGGGGAGAGATTAGTGGAGTGGGAGGGTGAAGAGGGGGAAGGGTGGATATTGGAGAAGAGAATAAGATATCTATATTAAGGGAGTCATTTTAGGATTGGCAAGAGACTTGGGTCTAGAGGGGATCCCAGGTGTTCATGGGGATGTCTCCAGCTAGGTACTTGGTCAGCAGAGGAGAGGGTGCCTGAACTAGCCTTGTCCCATAGTCACATTGATGAATATCTTGATCATCACCATAGAAATTTTGTCCGATGGATGGAAATAGAGACAGAGACCCACATTCACATCAGAGCAATGGACTGAGCTCCCAAGGTCCAGTCGAAGAGCAGAAGGTGGGAGAAGATGAGCAAGGAAGTCAGGACCGCGAGGGGCTGGTCTGCCAACTGAGACAGTGTGCCTGACCTAATGAGAGCTCACCAAATCCAGCTGGACCAGGACTGAATGAGCATATGATCAAACCGGAATCTCTGAATGTGGCTGCCAATGGGGGCTGACTGAGAAGTCAATGATAATGGCACTGGGACCTATCTCTTCTGCATGTATTATCTTTTTGGGAATCCAGTCTATATGGATGCACAACTTCCTAGGCCGGGATGGAGTGGGGAGGGCCTTGGGCTTCCCACAGGGCAGGGTACCCTGCCCCCTCTTAAGGAAGCAGGGGGAGGGAGGAGGGGTAGTGGGGGAGTGGGAGGGAACTGGGAGAAGGGGAGGAAGTGTAATTTTTTTAATGAAAAATAAAAGAATATGAAAAAAAGAAGTTTATGGTATTATGACCCCAGGATCACTTCAAGGCTATCACTTTGCTTTTTTTCTTCATAACGCCCCCACACCTGAATAAACTAATTTCTGCCAAGACAGTAATTTATCGGAGGTCACAATTATGAAGTTCTGAGAGTGTATTAATTTGAGCCAATCCAAAATACAATGGTTTCCTTTAAAATGATTACCTCTGAAGGAACACACCTCTTAGACCTCTTAGGGATCTCTCATCAAATTTCATCTGAAAATAGTTTCTACACACTATTAAAAATAACATATTATCATAGATAAATCCATTAAAATATTGAAATTTCCTGAGTTCTTCAAACCATACTTTTCCTACTATATGTTATCCATTAGAATTAATTTACATCAGATACATTGTACAAGTAGAATTATGTAGACTTTTCAGGTAGCTGAATAACTTTCTAAACCTGAGGAAACTGCATTTCTTATAAAATTCATTTGCTCATCATACAATGCATACTTGAAGGTTGAACTGTCTCCAGAGGGCGGAAGTTAATCTTGTAGAGAAAGAGGACATCAAAAAGGAAGAAGCAATTGTTAGCCAGCTTTTCTCCAGTGGACCTGGGATGATAAAAATATAAAGTACTAGGTTCCAAACCCAGAAGACCAAGTAGAAACAACTAACCAGGGAAATGAATAAGCTGATGTGTTTTGTGTTTGACAGGATTTGATATCCACATCTCTAATGTTCACAATGGCAGGGACTGTCATGAGAACTAAACAGAGTCAAAGGTATCCAGGTGGGAGTAGGGTAGTGTGATGTCAAAGATGCTAGGTATAGGCGCTCCCCTTGTTCAGGGAAGTTGGTGTAAATGAGTACAGGCCACAGGTGGGAGTTAGTGAAAAGGTAGGGAGCACATGGGAGAGAAAGTTCAAAAGGCAAAAGAATCCCACAGGGAACACAGAGACTCTAGCCTGTAACAGCATAGGTAGGAGTCCCTTCTTTCTTTCTGACTAAAGAAGACCCAGAAAGTAGGACAAGGAACAAGTAGGTGAAACATATGACAAGCAGTAATTAGTGGGGAGGGAAGGGAAGGTGAGATGTGCGGAAAATTGATGTCTTCAGCAGGAACTGCTGCCTAACAGCAGCTCATCTGCAAGAGCACACGCCATCTTAGTCCACACTGAGCTCCGTGGTCCTGGGTAGGATGCACGAGCTTTGGAGGGCAAAGCTCACAGCCCAGCTATCCTTTGGGAGGATGTGAACAAAACTAAAATAGATTAAGTCTGATTCTGAATATCTGCTGCTCACTAAGGTCACAACCAATAGTACATTCGGGACACAGGGAGATAACCTCAGTGAATGCCTTCTGGTTACTTCATAATATGGGGGGAGAGGGAGTGGGTAATGAACATTTCAGTCAGACACTGAGACAAATGATCATATATTTTAAAGACCTTGACTGCTTCAGGCCATTAACAAAGAACTATGTTTTTTTTTCATTGTGTTAAATGTATATTTTCACTAAATAAACTCAAAATATTGAACTATAATGTTTCAGGAATACTTTAACACATTCTAGATAACATGACAAACACTATTCCTTGAGGTCTTTGACATCAAAATGCAAAGATATAGATCACACAGGAAGAAAATTCTCCTGTCTACCTAATGTGTCTGATAGCAATTTTGGATGAAAAAGGAAAACACAGATAATAAGGTAGCTGCAGCAATCCCTGGTAGACAATTAAGGACTAAAACCAACCACAAGTTTAAGCAAGTCCAGGATGAAAAATGACCCTATTACTTTTACATCCATGCTGTGTACCTGATGAACCAATTTTAATTAAAAACAGACACGGTCATATTTTCAAAGACTGTAGTAGAATCTAAGTAACTACAAAGTTAACGTAGACTGCAGAAATAAATTGAGAAAACGGACCATCTGCTGTCCTGGAGGATCTTGTCTGTTTTATGCTCCATTGAGCTTTTTTGAATGAAAGGAAAACATAGGGAGGTGGTGTATACGTAGACATATTGTATCAGCCTGGTAACTGTCTTATAAGTCAAATGATTGCCAAGAAGAAAAATAACTCCATACCATTTAAATGTCCCTGGCCGTATCTTTAGTTCTTTTTAATGTAAGCAGAAAACAATAAGGTTTTCCTCTATCTGTTGTGAGGCAAAGGCCTTTCTTTCTACTGGACTACATCTCTTCTGTACACTCTATAACACTATCTGTCCAGATGTCTTGCCACAAGGTGGGATCTCACTCACTCACTCTCCTATCTGTTCTACTGTCCTCCCAACTGCTCCTTGAATACTCCCGAAGCATCTTATCTGGTGTTTGCATACTTTCTTGTCCTCTCACCTAAGCCATGTACACTTCGTAAGGTACCCAAGCTCCAACACCCCACAGTGGTGTGCAGGTGTCCCTTCATGGCCCATAAAAGGAAAGATGGACACTGGCCAAGCTGACCCCTTTCCAACCTCCAGGCCACCAAATCCAAAGTAAATAGTCAAATCTTTCCCTTAACTTATTGTCTCTGCTCACTTGGAGGAGCTAGTGGGACCCTTATCTCCTTGCTCTCTAGATTTCATGTAGTAAGTGTTTTCTGGCATCCTGGCTGCCTCTTTTCTCTGAACGGTCCCCAGGGGCTCTGTCCCAAGCTCCCTTCAGCACTGAAGTCACTTAAATGTTCAACATGATGTCACTGTTTCAGTGCATATGCACCTGGGTATTCTGCAAGACCCACTCCTTCCAGCCACAAAGATAATGGGAAAAGGCAAAAAGGGCCCATTATTTTCATAATCAAAAGGACTTGTGCACATCTTGAAACTGACGCAGCATGCACACTGAATATGTATTGTGTGTGTCACCCTGTATATACAAAATATTTAAAACATCTGTCAGTTTTTCATGATTCATGAATGATGCATATTTATACAAAACTTTGATTTTTATTGGTCAAAAGCACTCATTACAAATTTCAAAGTATTTCCTTATAAATGTAAACCACAGTAAAATGTTTAAGAATAAAAAAGTTTTAAAAATTAAAAGAGCAGTCACTACCTGAAACTTTTAATTTGGTTGGGAATACTGGGTGGGAAACCCTGGGAGAATAGAAAAGACATAGCAGTGTATCCTTTCGTTGTGTACAGCTTCATGTCCTGCATCCAGTGGCATCACCTTCCTTTTATTTGGACGAGAGTGCTACAGAACCATGTGGAAGCAGCGTAGCTTTCAGAAGACAAGGAATAATTTCAATTTAACATAATTTCCTTCAGAAATGTCAAAGTTCCAGCACTTCCCTAACAGAGGAATTCCCTCTTAAAGAGAGTCGGACTTTCCCTTTCCTTCCTCACCTGCTTCTTCCTTTATAATGAAGTCCCATTTTGCTTACGAAGAAGCAGATATTTCTCTATCCCGGGGACAACTCTATCCAGGCCCAGAGAAAGAGCCCAATAAATGTATCCTGTTCCCCTCAACCCAATAAAGTGGACTTATGTGTCATGCCTGTGAGCTATGCACACGTCCACCTACTAGCACAAGTTAAGGAACACACATCTTCTTTGTAGTAAAATTATATGACCTCACAAGAATAAACACAGTTACTCTATGCCTGGCCTTCCTCGTTTTATCTGTGAACGCAGCCTTGATGACAGTATTGAAGTTTCTTCACAGGCTTCCTCCCTCTCTGGTGAAACTTTTGACACTGAGGGAATGCTAAGTACATAATCTAATAATAATAATAATAATAACAATAAGAAGAAGAAGAAGAAGAAGAAGAAGAAGAAGAAGAAGAAGAAGAAGAAGAAGAAGAAGAAGAAGAAGAAGAAGAAGAAGAAGAAGCTGGGAGGGTGAACACAGGGAAAACCTTCTAAGATGGGTCAGAACTAATCTTGGACATGTATGTGGAGAAGACCAGGCATACAAATATGAGGTGAGAATAAATAGAGAAGATGGGAAGTAGTGGAGAGATACTACTTTCTGAAGCTTTCACTTCTAAATTATGCTAGTTTAATTCATGATTGAGTATGTGAGCTCCAGTTTGTACTTTCTCTAGTGAAAGAGCAATGGATGCTCTTTGAAATGGTTAGCATATGTCTCTGTGACTGCATATATACATGCATATACCTGTATATGGACTAAAAATGAATGAATCAACAGACAGAACCAAATATCAAATACAACTATATAGTTCATACTATAGAGTATGAGCATCTGGGTTTTTGAATGTCTGTCTCTCTCTCTCTCTCTCCCTCTCTCTTTCTCTGTGTGTATGTGTGTGTGTGTGTGTGTGTGTGTGTGTATTCATGTATGTATTTGAGTTAATGCATTTGCATATTTGTTTGTGTTTATGGATGTATATACTTCCCCTTTATATACATAGTCTGTGTGAATTTGTTGATGCATGTATGTGGTGTGTGTGCATATTTCTTTGTGTGTATGTACATTGGTATACATTTGCCTATGGAGTGAATGAATTCCTACAGATATGTTTCTTCTACCACCTACAATCTAACGAATAAAAGAACATGCCAAGTAGTGGCAAGGACAATATAATTAAATGAGGCCAAATATTACCTGGGAGTAATAAACAGTGGCGAATGGGAGAACCTTTCGTGGGATGGAGAGCTTGTGGTAAGTAGTGCAAAGGGCCTATGCACATGCATGAGAATTGCAATCACAAGGAAGAGAGGGGCTCCAGGTCTGGCAGCTGGAGCATTTCTCATGGTATCGTGGAGCAACAAGACATGAGGAAAACCTAGCCATGGTGCCACCCCTCCTGCATGCAATAGATGCATATCCTTATATCACAAGAGCAACAGGAGACTCTAGAAAATTGGGAACACAGACTAGTTGTTCCTCTAAATACAAATACCAGCCTTCACTTCTAGACATATTGAAATTGTGGTGTCATAATAATTCTTAAGAATTAAGAGTAACCAAGAGCAAACAAATTATTCAAGGTTGAAAATTAGATGTTCCAGTTGATGGAAGGCACCTGAAGGGAGCATCTTCAGTTCTTGAAAACGTACAGCCAGGATGTATCTGGCCCACATTTACTCTCATGTATAAGTGGAGCTAGGCAATGACACCTTGAGATACTGACTACCACCCTGGCCATCCCAAAAGGACCAACATAAATAAAGAGAAAATCCCAAGCAGAGGGTGGACAAATGGTATTAAGTGGACACACCCCCGCCTACCACATCACAGCAACTCAAAGGTTGTGGGTGAATGACATGATTTTAATTTTAACTTGAAGACTGGGTTTGATGCTCTAATTCTGGTCCAGATGTTCCTCATTGATACTGGAGCCCTGCCTTATTCCTTCCCCAGCCCAGCATTCTTAGAAGAAGGGACTTTTCTCTCTCCCACTTACCTACTTGCCCTGTGCATCTTGGATGTAGTGAAGAAAATGGCTAAACAGTCACAGGCATTGACTGTAAGCCTCTCCTTCCTGAGGTCTCGATCCTGGAAGAGCAGAAGGCAGAAGCACTCTTCCTAGGGCCCCAGTTTTGTTCCAAGAGTCTGCCCTTTCCTCCATCATGGACTACCTGTTCTTAAGTAAATTACTCAGTCTCAGGGACTTGTCTCCATACAGTGTATCTACAGAAGGATAGTGGCAATTCAGTCTGTTGTTATTTATGTGTGGGCCTAATTGCAGAGCTTGTAAAACCATTTGTTTCTACAGTGACTACTGCTTGCATAATCCTAACGTGCTGCTCTGTCTACACCAATGACATATAGACAAAGAATAGAAGACATGTTTATGATAGGAGAATGGAATATGAATCTTTTAAATCTTAACAGCCATGAAACAATGTGTTCAGCAGGCTAGAGAAATGCAGCAGGAGCTAGGACTGTTTGCTGCTCCTCCACTGGGGCAGACTTTGGATCCCGGCACCCACTCAAAAGCACCTGTAACTATAACTCCAAAGGATCCAGTGCCCTTTTAGGCTTCCATATCTGCACAGAGATACATAAATAAAATGAAATAACTATTTTGGAAATGCCGCAATGAATAAAAGCATCAGAAAGACAGGAGGTAAAGAACAGAATGAAGGTAGTGATGTCTTCAGAGTTCATAATATTAACTCAAAATACATGGATGATATTTGTACATAGAAATTTGATATGAAATATATAAATTATTTTTTTCTGAAGAAATAACATGTGTGGGGTGGAGATAATTTTATTAATATTTTAGGCCTCCTCTAAATTATTATTTAAATCGTATGAACAAAGTATCTTTAATATTGAGCATTTGAAATAAGGTACCTAAAGAAAGACAATTTACGATGACTTAAAGATCACAACAGATGAAGCCAAAGAACAAATGAGACACCAGGTTTCAGAACCTTGTTTGACGTTACCCAGAAACTGACAGGGCTGATCGACCTGGGGTTTAACAGTGTGGTTGTCTTTTGTGGAAACCATGGGAGGACAGAGGTGACTTAGTTCCTCTCTGAGGGAAGAGAAAATTTAAAGAAAAAAAAAAAACCTTGTTTGTTTGGCAAGGGAATGAGTAAACAGTAGGACTGGTTACTCGTTTTCTGAAACCTTACCAGTACAAGGCAGTTGGCTTTATGTAGACTCAAAAGGATGTTAAGGTTATGATATTATTTACTGTAGATCCAAATGTTTTAGCAAGCTGTGCAATTAGACCCATGTGTAAAAAGCAGCAGACATTACCCCTATCCCTCCATAGGTGCATGGTAGAGAGACAAGTCCCTGAGGCTGAGTAATTTACTTAAGAAGAGCAGGTGGTTCACAATGGAGAAAAGGACATACTCTACGAAGAACACCAATGTTTTGCTACAATTGATTGTATTAATAATGTGTTTCTTCTGCCTGTGTGTGTGTGTGTGTGTGTGTGTGTGTGTGTGTGTGTGTGTTTCCTCTTGTTTCTTGCAATTTCCAGTGTTTAGCAGAGAGCTCAGAGATTTTGTTCTGGAATTTGTCTCATTAGAATCAGGAGGCCAAAGGTTTGAGAGGCCGCTCACCTTCGTAAGATCTTTACATCCTTCATTCCTTTCATATTAGCACCAGAACATTCTCATGGATCCCATGGAGATCTAATAGAAATTAGTGGCTCTGTGCACAGCTCAGTAGCACAAGCAATGTAGGAGATGCCAATCACTTATCATTAACATTTTTAATGAGATCCCTGAGTTATAGCTGAAAAACAGAAATGTTTACACATGCTGAAATACCTATAGCAGAAAAACAGAAATGTTTACACATGCTGAAATATCTTAAATATGAGAAGCTTATGAATTTTTCCTAAAACTGCCCTGTGTACTCAGAGCTTAAACACTAAGCAAAATAATAACACCAATGCTTTGTGTGCAGGCACCTAGGGAGGTTCAAAATTAGATGAGGCAATGACCATCGTTATGAGGTGATAAATAAGCTCTTGGAAAAAGAAAATTCAACAAAGAAAACTTGCATCAGCAATAGCTAGATAGATGTTAAAAACACATAGGACTTTCAAAGACCCCTTAAATCTTCAGAACCACACTGTCCTAATGTATATATTTAAATAAATTTGCATAGTCATAAGCCTTAAAGAGATTCTTCATAACAATATGCTTTATTTATTCCCCACCTTCTGGCTGAACATATCTCTGTTGGAAGCCCAGGCTCGGAGGGAAAAGGAATACTGCTTATTCAGAGGCAGTTTGAATCACCTACTGTAGAGTGTTATTATGCAAGATAGATTGTGCCAGACACAGTATTGCACCATGAAGTTAATCCACAGAAGTGGCTTTCAAAAGAGAGGAAAATAATTCTTAGTTACCCAGAGAACCTGCACTACTGCTTTTGAGCCACTTTCCTCTCATGCAAGCAATGCTTTCTTTGGAGTTCTTGCAAGAGCAGTGAACTCAGGCCAGAGGTACAATCAAGCCACAGGTGGGCTTTAAAACCCAGGGGAGCCATCAGAAAGACAGAAGAATCCAAAACAAACTGATACCTGTTTATTTATCAATCTAAACAAAAAGAAAAAGAAAGGGGGAATATAAGGGTATTGAAATAAATTTAAATCCAACCCTGAGAAGTTTCACTTATACTAGAATATGGACTCAGGATATCCAGTAAGTGGTTACACACCTTATAGATATTACAAGCGATTTAATTTCAAACACACACACCTACTCATTGAATGCATCATTTTTTCTCTATCTCTCTAAGGCAGCCTGTCTGGTCTGGTGCCTATACTTGTGCTGGACACTAACTTGTCTCTAGGATGAAACTGAGGCCAGAGCTGGCTAAAGCATTTTTTGGGATAATGCCTTAAAGATACTTAATAGAGGCTATATCCATTAATCATTTATTTTGAGCCAATATTTATAAAAATAGTCCAGACTTTATGACTCTTTTTCTCCTGTAGATAGTAGATAGATCCCAAATACACACACACACACACACACACACACTCATTATAGATAGATAGATAGATAGATAGATAGATAGATAGATAGATAGATAGGCACTATTATATAATAATCTAGTGGCACCATTTGCTTACATTGAGCTAGAACACTCAGCACAAAACTAAGATAACAAAAGTCTAAAAATACAGTGCGGCTTAAGAGTCACCTTATTCCTCTGTGAAGGATTCAGGAATAGGGCTGTCACAAGGGACCAGTCCTGAGGCCATCACATGGTTGAGGCCATCACATGGTTTTCTATCATTTACATTGTCTGATTTCCCCATGGCAAAATTAAAATTCAGCTTCCTCTTGCTGAACTTTACTTCTCTCTGGAACTGGTGTCATTAAAGGTCAAATATGTTTCTGGATTTCTGACCTTCACCTATAATTCCTCTATTGTCTTCATTGATGTACTGAACATCTGAGACAAGCAATTAAAAAGAAAAAAATGGATTTGTATTAGATCACGTATTAGAGGTTTAATTTACTGGTCATTGACCTTACGTTGGCCCTGCCAAGTTCATGTCAGTGGAAGGCTCTTCTCTTCATGATCTCAGGTGGCAGACAAGGACAAACCTGGGACACCAACATCTCATTCAAGGAAGCACCCCCGATGGTCTAACTTGCTTCCACTAGGCCTCACCTCCTAGCGGGTGCATCACCTCCCAATAGTACCATAGGCCAGAGACCAAGTCTTTTAGTATACAGGCATGAAGGGAGCAATTATCCACACTATGTCAACAGTTAGTAAGAAAATTTTAGGGAACAATGTGAGAGAAATAAAAAAAAATGTTAGGAAATATAAAAGAAATTATTCAGGAAACACACACACAAGCAATAGTTTGGGTAAGACTTCATTATAACAAAAATAATTGTGATGCAGTTACACTTGATAGCATGCTCATAGAGAAGGCAAAAGTGCTAATTATAAATTACTGTATCTTAACCAAATCCCCACTCTTCTAGTCCTAAGACCTTTTCTGAATGGTTTTAACATTTAATGCTGTCACTGAAGATTTCTTAGCCAATGACAAGAAACTGGAAGCCAAAAATAAACTTGAAAAAGATGCACCTCTACTTCTGACGGGGTTAACTCCTAACAAGCACATCAAAAATCAAACATCACTGACTCAACGTGGACTGAATCTGTCTAAGCTGTGCAGCATACAGCCTGAGCCAAAGCAGAGTCTGTCACATTATCTCTTCCTCCCTGAGATTCTGTGGCACAGCACTGCCCAGCATCCCAAGAGGGGATGATAAACACATAGAACAAGGTCCAAATTCAAGGTTACATCTTAGTTTCTGTGAACTCTTGGCAGCCTTTACACCATTATAATGTCAAAACATAACCATCTTGTTAAAAGACATCTTTGTACATTCAGATTGCATGACATTCATTAAAGTTAAAGAAAATATTATCATGACTGTGTCTTTTGCTTTACAGAAGCTTCTCAGTTTCAGGAGGTCCCATTTATTCATTGTTGCTCTTATTGTCTGTGCCCTTGGGGTTTTACATAAGAACTGGTCACCAGTGCCCACGTGCTGCAGGCTACTTCCCACTTTTTCTTCTATCAGGTTCAGTGTGGTTAGATTTATGTTGAGGTCTTTAATCCATTT
>PVIU01009530.1:29786-75768 GCA_004026605.1 Ondatra zibethicus | reverse complement strand
GGGTTCACCTAGGTATTCAGCTTCTCTGGGCTTGCGAGCTAAGTGCTTGGTGACCTTTATTTTATAGCTAGGGTCCACTAATGAGTGAGTACATACCATAATCATCTTTCTGGGTTTGGGTTACCTCACTCAGGATAGCGTTTTCTATTTCCATCCATTTGCATGCAAACTTCAAGATGTCCTTGTTTTTTACTACTGAGCAGTATTCTAATGAGTATATAATCCACACTTTCTTGATCCATTCTTCCATTGAGGGGCACCTAGGCTGATCTCCTTCTTTAATAAATACATCAAAATTTGCCAAGTTTCGGCTTCTTTAAAGGTTAGCTTGTTCAGGCGTCTGAAACTACTGTAATAAACTTTCATACTCTACTACATCAAAATTCACTGCTCTATTTTCAATTTAAGGATCTTATGTCCATGAATTGGACATTAGAAAAAAAATCTTCCAAACATGGACAAATTTCATTACATAGGATCAAAATATTGTTAATATCACCACCAATCTCATATTAAAGCCTCAGATATTAGCAAGTTGTCAAATTTACAGGGATTATACTTCCCAGATTCCAATGTTTTACTTGAGAGCTTAAATGTTATCATTGACAACCTAAGTGACTTTTGCTTGCTCATCAATCTTCCCTTTTAAAGTAAAGTTGGCTTTTCCCAAAAAGAAAGCTAATCCTGTTCACAACTTTCTTAATTGCAGAAACACTTTTCTTTAGAGACAAACACTTGCTGTGTGACTTAACCATTTGTTGTGTGACTTCTCCTGGGGCGGTATTAACAAATGCCTCTTCATCCCAGCCTGGGCTCCCAGGACAGCTTTATCTAGTTCAGGAATTCAGTGAGTTTCCATCTGTTACCTCAGAAGCATAGATGGGGGTTTGCCAACAGGAGCATCAGTGACTGGATAGCTATATAAGGAGTCCATACAGTCCACAGCTCCCAAAAACCACATCCCAAGGAAGCCCTTGGGACTTGCAGGCAGCCCTATATCAAAGTCTCTCCTACCCTAGGGATTACTTACTACTAATATAACTTTGGGGAGGGGCCTACTGAGTTTAATGACTTTCTGAGTCCCCCAAGTCTGAGTTTCCTAATCCTGAGTTTCATTAGCTTCCTGAATCTTACAATGCTCCCTCCTCTACAGCGGAGACCGTCTCTGAACACAGTATTTCTCTTTTTGCCACATAAACTATTAAAGTTGAACACTCAAGGACTGAGATTTTAAATTAATTATTTTTTACTGCTTTACCAAGGACATTCTCAAGCGAAACTGGCATTTATTTTACTGTGAGTGGGTGGCAGCAAAGACTCCAGCGCCTGGTTTAACACTACTGCTCTGGATCATTTTAAGATGCCAAGAAATTTTATCCGGTATTACTTTTGCATCATCAGTACAAATATCAGCAAGGTGGAAAGCCAAGTGATGCTTTAATATTTTTATGGAAATAGCTTTGCTACTGTGGACCCCTGAGAGCATCTCAGAGACCAACAAAGGTAAACAAACTACCTTTTCACGACCATGGCCTTTCCATATTCCTTTGTCTCTTGATTGCTTGAGGAATATGCACCTGAGGAGAGATGGCTCTGCCTCTGTGTGGACTGCTTTCATCTCCTTTTGTTTGGTGCCTGATATAGAGAAAGTTATCAATGAAAGTTTTCTTAAAAGATGTTCAGCATCAAGGAAGGTTTATCCAAGATGGCATTTAAAAGGAAAGATGACATTAAAATGGGCTCCTAAGGGAAAAAAGTTTGACAGCTGGAATTGGAAAGAAGAGCATTGTGGGTAGAAGGCAACACATTCAAGCCTTTTGCCATTTGAATTGATTGGCTATATAAATGATTGCCGTCCTTTGCTTGAGTGATGCTATATGAGGAATATGTTCAAGGACGTAAGGGCAAGGGGGAGAGTGTTAATAACTCTTCACTTGTAAATGGAAGGTAAGAGCAGAAGAGCAATATGTTTTAGAGAAGAATTTTTATAAGAGATCTGTGCACATCTGTAACCCCTAGGTAAGGAACAATAGGAAAAAGAGCCAGTGATGTCAATGAGGAGAGTTGCCAAGAATGACCCTTCAGAAGGAAAGATCCAAACCATGAAACCGGTTAGACTCAGGTTGAAGAAATGAAGCCTCCTCTCTCAAACTATGGCTAAGCATGGAGAGAGATAATTCAGTTTGCATCTGTGGTATGAGAAAGGTGAACATTTTCACACCTGGTTGCATTTGTTATGTCTAAAAAAGGAAGTAATTTGTCTCTTTTTCAAGAAAGCTTACTAAAAGATAGGCAATATCCTATCCTGGATTATTTTGCAAATAGCCTATGGCAAGAAAGTTGATTTCTAGTGTGTTTGTATAATTGTGTGTGACATAATTCCAGGGAAGAGAGAGATGGTGAAAAAGGAAAGGAGATGGAGAAGGAGCAGAAGCAGAACGTCTTGAGAAGGGGTGTTTCTGTGGGGACTGCTGTCTTGTTGTCTGAGGCCCATCTGTGGAGAACCTGTGAAGTACTGCAGAAGACTCAGGGCACAGTGGAGAAACAAGAATTTCAATGTCTCACTTACCCAAAGTTCCCAGGAAAGTCCTAGATGTGTGAGTGAACATTGTATCTATGTGAGGATAATGGTGAAACCAAAGAGCAAGTGCTGCATGAGCAACTCACGTGACACCAGGAAGAGATCACAGGAAAAGAAAGTCCACAGGTTCTGGCATAATCTGTGACAGGTGTTTGCAATAGGAAGTTGACTTGACAATAAATAGAATTTGAAGGTCAGGTGTTAATTTTGAGAATGAGTAAAATTTTTGAGTGGCATTGACAGCTCATTGGATTCTACACATCTATTGTGACAATTATTTCCAAGACTGATATTTTCTTCAGAAACACAAATGGTTCCCAGAATAAGGTTTTCTGGAAAAGCATTAGAAAAGGATGAAGGGGAGCAGGTAAGATTGAGGGTGAGAAAATGACCAACTATGGGCTTTGGAATGAGAAAAGTATGATCTCATAAACTCAGAAAAATGAATTAGAGGTCCTGATAGATTTTGAATCTGGTTCACTGTTGTAATAGGCGCATGGGCCTGCTTTTCGTCCCGGCGGCCACCCGGCTCCCGCTGCCCGGTGCCTGGCTAGCTTATACCCGAAATAATTACACGGAAACTGTATTTATTTAAATACTGCCTGGCCCATTAGCTCTAGCCTCTTATTGGCTAACTCTCACATATTTGTTTAACCCATTTCTAATCATCTGTGTGTCGCCACTAGTCGCGCGTCTGTGACCTGGGAGCTTCATGGCTGCGGCTCTCTCTGGCTCTGTCCCCTTCCCAGCATTCTGTTCTCTTTATCCTATCTATCTAAGTCCTGCCCTATCAGAAGGCCAAGGCAGTTTCTTTATTAACCAATAAAAGCAACCCAAATACAGAAGGACCCTCCTACACCAGTTCACTAGGAGTGAAACAAAAGTGATCCTGAAGGGCAGATATAGGAAATCATAGGCAGAAAATACTAAGTTGGGAGGAAACACTTGATAATGAGAATAACTGTTCTTGGGTCATGAGTATGAAGGTATGAAGGAAGATCATTATGAGCATCGCATTTGAGTTCTCTGTCAAAGGTGCTGCTTGTATTGAGCCAATGGAGTTACAGTGTGATGCTAAGAGATGAAAAGTGAAGAGAAGTGAGATGTTACAGTTGCCGGGGATGTAGGAAAGGGGGCTGCAGGTTGGTAGGCACAGTGACAAGAAGGCACTGAAGTGCCATTAAGTATCTCTACTGCCTGTGAGCACAGTAAAACAGCAGGATGCTGAGCCAGGGACCAGATGTTGGAAAGATAAAAATGAGTCTTCACAGTTGAGCTGACAACGAAGAGAGCATACACTGTGGAAAGGCATATGATGCTCTGTGCACTATTCTAGGAATTCATGGTAGCTGATGCTGAAGCAGAAACTTGACCACTTGTTAGACCTTTAAAAGGGTAAGAAGAAGACACAGGGATTCAAAGCAAAGAGGAGTAAGTAGTCAGCCACTTAGAAAGCAGCTGAGAAATATTGATGAACTCGGCTATTTTAATGACTTTAAAAATATATTTATTATGTTCTTGAGTGTTGTTTAGGAATTCTTCCAAGTTATTATATTTTGTTGCAATGTACAAATTTATATGTGAATATATAATTTAATTATAAGAGTAATTCACACCTCCAGTGTGTTTACTTTCTTGGCAGGCTCATGCCTCAACTCTCTGGAGCATTGCAGGATTATGGAAGTCAGTACAGAATCATCCATCGTGCTTTGAGCTCCAGTGGTGCAAGAGACCACAGGTCTCCTGAAGACCAGGATGGGGCATTCATCACCAGCTCAGTAATGTCTCCATATCCACTCTTAGTGTTGAAGCCTAGAAAAATAATCTATAAATGAAAGTCTGGGTCCATTTTGGGACTGCCTGCTTGTTTAAAGGCGGCACACTGCTATTTTGCCTTCTTTTTGCTACTTCTGGAGGAAGATTAACTAATTTTATTTCTATGGCCTTGGATGCACTCCCAATTTTTAGAGAAGCAACAACAACAAAAGGGAAACAGATTCACAAGTTATCATTAGCAGTCCTTTAAAAGGGATTCTGTGATGGTCAGACAGCCAGTAACCAACTTTGTCAATCAGCTGTTTGCCTGTCACTATGGCACCTAGGTCCTGGTCCATCACATGCTATCATCCACCCTGGACTGTTATCTAACAGGCTGGAAGCACATGTCCACTGCTGGTCAGGGAAGGTCTGGAAAGCCCTTTCCTCTCAGTAATTCAGCTTTTTTGACTGGGTATAGGTCTTATATCTCCGATATCACAAATCTTCAGTCAGCAGGGTGGCTGCAAACAGCCTTGAATATCCTGGAGCATTCTCTGGAGTTGCACCGGGCTCTACGCGACCTGCCCAAACCATCCCCTGACTAGGGCTTACTTATCTTGTTTCTTCTTACTCAGCTGTTTGTGTGGCCCTGAAACTTTTCTGTCATGAGCTCCAAAAGCAGATTCTCAGAGACCTGTGATCTAGAAAAAGTTGGGAGACAGACTCATCGTTCTGGCTCCTCCACAATAGTGAGACCAGTTTCCTCATGAAAAGCATGGAACTAGGCAGCTGAAAAACAAGTCTATTTGATGCACACATGTAACACTTCCATGTATGTGTACAATATGCAACGACCAGATCAGGGCACCTGGTGTGTCCACCACCTCTGGGCTTTGTATTGGAAATATCTAGCATTCTTTTTACTGTTGTCAACCACAAAATCTTATGGTAATACAGATCATTAAAAGCTATTTCTCCTATCTACTCTTGACTCTGTACCTGTTGACTGCCCTTTTTCCATCCACCCTTCTCCTATACCCTTCCAAAGTCTGCTGAGTATTATCCCACAACCTACCTTTATGAGGTCAGTTGTTGATCTTCCATATGTAAGTGAGGGTGTCCAGCATTGGTCTGTGTACTTGACTTAATCTCTTAACACAATGTTTTCCATTACATTTAAGCTGCCTAAATGCTAATGTCTTTCTTTCAGACTTGTATAATATTCTATTATATACACTATATGCATACAAATAATAGATCCTTTATCCATTTGTCCATCAATGGACAACTAGCTTCAATTTGCTTCTTATTAATGTTGATGTCACTGCAATGGAAGTGGCAGTGCAGCATGCTGATTTCATTTCCTTTGGGTATATACCCATTGGTGGGGTTGCTAGACCCTATGGCAGCTCTCCTTCTAGTTTTTTGAGAAACCATCATACTGCTTTTCACCATGACTCTATTAATTTGCATTCTTACCTGCTTCTTCCCTCCATCTTCACCAGCATTTGCTAGTATATGTCTTTTTCTGAACAGCCATTCTGGATTGAGAGGATACGTCATTGCAGCTTTATTGTGTACTTGTTGGCCATTGTGCATATTATTTTGAGAAATATCTATTGAAGTCAGGAAATACACCATTGTCAAGAATATTATGGAGCTGTTTTGTTTTGAATAATTAGTCTTTTAAGTGAATTTTTCTGAGTTTAAGGTAATGCCTGATAATAACTTCCCAGAACAAGGAAAAAAATTCCAGGGCCATCATACATTGCATCACCTGTTATTAGTTCATGAATTGAAAATAAGAAGTGTTTCCTGATGTTTCCTCAGAATTCCGTCTCTTGTCACAGAAGGGTAGAGAGAAATAAGTTACTCAAAGGAATGAATGTCTCCAAGAGACATAAGTTCCAAATATTTTAGCAATGTTTTACTTCAAGTCAGGCATTCACATTCTTTCTACCTTATTCCCACACTTCGGAAACAAAGAGTTTGAAACAAATTAGTGCTTTCCAAAATGTGGCCACAGAAATGCACAGATCACCTGCACTTGCTAAACCAATGGCAAACTGCAAAGAAATCTCATGAACACTATACTAGTAAAGAGAGTTGAACAGAAAAGTCTCAATATTTTATGGGGTTTTTGTTTGTTTTTTGGTTTTTTTAAGACAGGGTTTCTCTGTATTCTCTGTAGTTTTGGAGCATGTCCTGGAGCTAGCTTTTGTAGGCTGGCCTCGAACTCACAGAGATCCACCTGCCTCTGCCTCCCGAGTGCTGGGATTAAAGGTGTGCGCCACCACCGCCAGGCCTATGGTTTTGTTTTTATGAAGTTCTACAGAGTCAAAAGGTAGATAAGTAGTGTATCCTCATCTATGGATGAGGGTGAGGAAACGACACAGACTGCAAAGGAATATGAAAATATCCCGGATGATGCAATTGCAATCTTGGAGATGCAGCACATGGCATGGTCTGTGTAGCTAAGCAAAACTCGCTGGTCTGTAGCCTTCAGATGTGGCGCTTACACATCTTACCTAGCAATGTGTACGCTTTGTGTATTTCTAAACTTCATCAGTATCTGAATTCATAACAAGTTCTCTCAGTAGATGTATTAGTAGAACTTTGGGAACTACTGGGTTTAATAATTTATTCATCTCTTTATTTAGGATTCCATGAAACTCCAATTTGGGTGACTGCAGCATAGTGTTTGAGATGTCAGAGATGGATCGTCAGGTGTATTTTTAGCTCTTGTGTAGACTATGAAATATATCTGAAAACTCTAGAAGTTAAAAAAATTAAAGCTTGGCAAACCTCTACCTAGAGAACAGATTTAGGAGAATTAAAGAAGCAGTTACTGTGTGAATGGGGGGTGGGGTATTCTAGTGTGGTCCATGCCTGAGCACAGGTTACATCAGTCCATTTTCCAAAATCAGAAAAATCCAAAATGAGCTAGACGCAGACCAAGCTGGGTTTTATTTTGTTTTGTTTCTTTCTTTCTGTGCCTATGGTGGTTGTCATTCTGATTAGTCTGAGTCCTAAATAATTTTAGCAAGCAAATAAATGCCTTTCCAAACCTCCAGGCTACCATGCTATTTGAGAAACATAAAGCAAAGCCTGCCCAAAGGCTCTTGGAACACCGTTCTTCACCTTCAGAACAGCTGTGCATGGAGAGGCCTGCAGTTGGACTGTGACGTTTTTATTTACCTTTCATTAGGGAATGGGTATTATTCATAATGATTTCTCCTTCTTTCTTTTTAATCATATTTTTTTAAAAAGCCCTCCTGCTCTAGAGCAGTGTCCAGTGTCTGAGATCACACTTGATGGCTAGCTGCTGTCCACTATCAGAGAGGGACAGGAACAGCCAGCTTTTGCCTGAAAGGGGCTTCAAAGATCCAAAAGCTCATGTGGATTTCAACACGTTGGGTGGAATAATTGAACAGTTCCTCAACAAACACATAGAGAAGAAAGCAAGCGACAAAGGGATGGAGAAAGAGAGGGAGAGAGGGAAGGAGGGAAGGAGGAAAAGGAAAAGGTAGGTAATGTCAAGTGAGGAACAGTGGACTAGGGATGGCCAGACTAAGCAGCGGAATCTGGCTCCGGTGGTCACCCTCTCCCATCTTCCAAGGCCATCTCACTGTTTGCCCCCATGCCCACCCCCACCATCACCCCACCCCCACTCCCACCCCCATCCCCACTCCTACTCCCACCCCATCCCCACCCCCACATGCTTTCTTTGCTTCTTTCCCTCCTTATTCTGAGTCAACACTTAAAAGAACACTGTTGACAAAGGGTCAAAGGTGGCTGGAGAAATCTAATAAGTGTGAAAGTGCAATTCCTCTGGAGGAGCTTAGAGTGCAATGGGAGTCCCTTAACAGGAACAGTGACAGCTACATGATGAAAGAGCAGGAGCAGCAAGCACCTGGCTCTCTCTAGAGAAACTTGTTTTTCTGTTCTTTCTCATCCTAATTGGATTTAATTATTTATTTACCTTGTATGTGTGCATGTGTAGGTGTGCCACATCACTCCTATGGAGGTCGGAAGACAACTTGTGGGTGTTGGTCCTTTTCTTCCACCATGTAGGTCTTGGGAATAGAAAAAGGTCACCAGCATTGCGACAAGCATCTTTACTTGATGAGGCCTCTCTCCAGTCCACAGAGATTCTTTCTTGCTTTATACCATTGACTTTCAGTCAGAGGACAAGCTTAGCTTCCAATGGGAATTGACAATATCTGGAGATTGCATGTGGTAAAAGGACCCAACAGAAGAAGGCAGAGAGAACATTCTGATGGTGGTGAGAGCCTGGCTTTCAAGAATGTGAGCGGCAAGGAGGGAAGAGAGGATAAGCGACTGAGGAATTCCTGAGCATAGGCTGCAGGCATCATGTGACTCCTTTGCTGCCCTGTGCTCAGTCATTCTCAGAGGTGCCTGGGAATACTAGAGCCCTGGCATGAATGTTGGGGTGGTGGCAGAGGTGGCCACAGAAGCTACCAGCTAGAAACGCTGTTCAGCATTTTTTTTTTGAGAAGAGACCAATCTGGTGCTCCTCTGTGACCATCACATATTGACTGTGACTCCAGACTACTCTGTAAGCAAGATTTGTTAAAGGTGTCCATCTTTCTTCCAAGATGTAAGGCTGTGTGTCTTTATTGACCAACACATTTATGTAATATGACACATCTATTCATTTCCTGGACTTCTCATCTATATTGTTGCTCTCTTGATTTTTGTTTATGTATTTGTATGAAAATAGTAGGCTTTGCCTTTTGTGTTGAAAGTTAGGTGAAGAAAACGTGATTATATGTCACTTTGGCATCATGTTATCTGCCCCTGAAGCATTACTAGAAGGGATCAGAGCATAAACGACTTCCAACTTCACCCCCAGCTTCCTCTCCATGCATATGAATGTGCACACGTATGCATGCACACATCCTCCACATACGGGTTTCCAACCTGTTACCAAAAAACAGGTTTCAGTTCCAGCCTGAGGCTATCCCAGGTTTAGAAAGATTCTTGTCTCAGGAGAGCATGGAAGGCAATACAGGAAAGGACTGATATTTTCTGTCACTTTATTTGGAAGATGTGTAATGAGGCAGTGACTCTTTGCTTTCCATCTCTCTTGGCATCTTGATTTTGTCAAGTTCGACATCACACAAGGAGCCATCTGCCTTTTGTGTTTGCTTTGAAGAAGAAAACATGATTCTCTGATTATGCTGCTGATTGTACCAGAGTCTAGTGGGTTCCTTAGGACAGGATGTGAGTAGGCTCATGACACAAAATTCTGTGCCCTCTGCCAGAGTCTGCTGTTCATGGAATTAAAACACTTTGCCTTCTTCCTCATGAAGACCCCTTATAATCAACAGCTGCTCTTGGAACACAATCAACAGTGATGGCAAAAAGCCTCTGTAGCAGTTGGCATAAGATGAACTGTGGAATACTATTATGTCCTATGTGGAATTTCACAAACCCTAACTGCTAAATGCAGCTCCTCTGAGACAGAGGTCGAAGACAACCTAATAATAGCTACTGTTTATTTGAGCTGGTTTGTTTATGATTGCAAGCATGATATTCTGAGGAGACGACTCTAGTAGGAAACTTCAGTGTGAGTACCTGAGTCAACACCTACGTTCAGGAAATGAGAAAGATGTCAAACACATTTTCCAGCAAGCTCATGGAATTAACAAAAATCTCATCATGTCGACTCATGAAATATCCATACTTAAAAGACCCATAAAGGCACCATCCTTCATGGAGCAGCACATGGAAGGTAGTATACAAGGAAAACTTCAAGTTTACATGCACTACATTAACCAGATAGCTAAAGAGTAGAAGAGTTTCTTATATTGTTATTTTCTCAGAGAATTAAACAAATATAAATATTTTTAATATGGGCTTGATCTTGGGGAAAAGACCAGCTACCACACTATGCATCATCAATGGCAGAAGAGTTCTCATACACAAACACTCAATAATGACTTTGGAAAGTGGTCATGATTAGTTCATTTCTCGATGCAGCACACAATACAGTAATAATCCAAATTGCCTGTGACTTATGAGTATATTTGGCAACAAGCACTAGTTCCCACTGTAGTGTGAAATTAGCACCACAGACTGTAGCTGTGGCATTTATTGAGCACAAGGGAGCTGATTATAGCTTCATAAATTCAAAGGCAACCTCTGCTATTACTTAATTAGAATCAGTATCTATGCATAAGTTACAGTAGCAACAACCAGTCCAGTTGGAGTTAAAGATCTGTCAGCTTCTTTATTATACAATAACCCCCTATTTTTCTACACAACCTGTAATTTCGGAAGGTTGTAAGTTGTCTGTAAAAATTGTTCAGAGGGGAGACCGGTGCATGATGTCTTTGAGGCCAGTAGTGTTTTGCCTCTAAGTAAACTTTTAAGATATTAATCTTGGGCTCTGCTCTTTTCCCTCAGGAGTACAGCCACTAAATCTCCAACCCACCCTAGTAATAAATTGTTTTGGCTGCATATGCATGTTTTTGGAGCATAAAACTTTATCTTAAAGCAAGTATTGTGCTGACAGATTTTCTTCTAGGATCTTTTTTGCTTCTTAAATTACAGTAAACCAGACTTTATCCATATTCTTCATGCATATACTCTTAAGGAATATACAGTGTTATCCTCACAATTCACCTTTAGTCTTTGTTTAATATGAATGCAATACTTCTATGCACTTGATAACAATGTGCACGTTGTCCTTAGGATCCAACTTTGAAAAGTTTTTTGGCCTAACATTTTCTCATTGACATAGATGGGCTCAACATTCCACCAAACTAATCCACTGATATACTTCAGAACAGCAAAATCATCCGAGTCAAATAATATCTTTGCATGCTGCCAATAGATATTCTAGATGAAAGGTAATTTTTAGCCACAGGAAGAGCCAAATATGATTGGTCATCAGGGAAATAGCTGATCAGCAATGTGGAACGAGGCCACAAATAAAAACGAATCCATTAAAAATTTGGCACTAAACTGTGTTTTTAAATATCATTTGACTAAATTAACAATTTTTTAACTGGATGTTTTTCTATTGTGTAGATGCTACCTAATTCATCTACAGAATTAGAGGCACATCATTACAAATTGAGAAATTAGATGTAAAGGCCCTGGATAGCTTGCTTATGATTTCAATTACAATCACTGATCTCCTTTTTCTCCAGATGGATACCGTCTAACCTTCAACAATAAAATATTTTAAATATCACATTTGTCTCTCTACAGTTATTTTCAAACACAACAGCTAATCATTTGAAATACTGAATATACTGCTAATATCAAATTATCACTATTGTTGTTGCTGTTATTATCCACCCTGAAAAAATGTGTTGCTCGCCTGCTTTTCCTTGATTTGCTGTTTCTTGATTTTGTTAGGGTTTTGACTGTCTTATTATCAAGAGTCTAACTGAGCAAACATTTTCTGCACACCTAGAAATAATTCTCATTTATTTTGTGTAAGTGAAAAAGGAAAGTTATTGTCAGATCTGACCCTGTCACCAGGTGTGGACAGGGTAAGGCTTTCTTTAAAATAATATTTCAGTCAGATTCTTCATGAAGAACTTTAATTAGTAATACCATTCTCCACCTGTTTCTCCTAGACCTGTTTACCTGACTCTGTCCCCAAACTTAAAACCAGGCTGGGCCACCCACAGGTCATGCAGATGACCAACAATGTGAGGTGGCTTCTGGATCCTGTTCCACTGCGTATCGATGCCTGGACTTGTGACTTCAGATGCCTAACTGACAGAATTGGGCTGGATCTGTTTAATCCCATAAAAGACTTATAAGCTGTTCTGATGGGGAGTCAGGGAAATATAGCCAGCGACAGCAGTTGGAATAAGTGTGTGGTGTAGAAATATACGGGAGTTACTGCACATAGCTTGGTTTATCCAGAGGGATGCAGAAAATGGAATTTTGCTTATAAGGAGTAATTTCTGAGCTTCTTCTATGACTCTGGATACTAAAAATAAGGAAAAGAGCTTCCTTTATATTTTATGTGAGAGATCATCCCATAAGACACTGAAGGACAATATAATTATAAACAATGCTGAGAAGGGCATGTCTTTAGTAATTCAGGCTGTCTCGGTTTGGGACCCAAAATTAGAAAAGGTTCGATTTAATTCAACCTCCTTGTTGATAAACTATTTGATTTGGTGGTGTTGTGTCATGTGTCAGTAGAAGTCTGCTTTCATAATATTTCATTATCTTATTTTTCAAACGCTGAAGCTCAAACCCAGGACCTTATTCATGCTAGGTCTGCATGTGGGCTAACGTCTCAGATACAAGACCACAATGGGGAAACCCACAGAAACAGCTGACCTCAACAAGTGGGAACTCACTGACTCCCAAATGACAGCTTGGAAGCCAGCATAAGACCGAACTAGTCCCTCTGAATGTGAGTGACAGTTGAGTGGCTTGGGCAGTTTGTGGGATCACTAGTAGTGAGACCAGTATTTATCCCTAGAGCATAAACTGGTTCTTTGGATCCCATTCCCTATGGAGGGATACCTTGCTCAGCCTGGAAACAATGAGGCTAAGGCAGGGGGTGGGGATGGGGAGTGGAGGAGGGTCTTGGTCCTGCCTCAAGTGGCAGATTTTGTTGACTTCCCATGGGAGGCCTCACCCTTTCTGAGGAGTGGATAGGGGGTGGGGTGGGCTACAATATGTGAAGGACATGGCCTTTAGCACCACTGGAACATGACCCTAATTCTTACAGCTCTGCCAATTGTCCTTTTTAAAAAAAATTTAAAAAATTATGGAATATGAATTTTTGTTTATAAAATAATCGATATTGGTAAGAGGAGTAACATGGTAATATGAAATGATAAAAGCTTCATGCACAAAATTTAGGAGAATAAAAATGTATTTCTTCACAAGTAGTTTAACAGTTCATCACAAAAAGCAATCCGAGGTGCAATGACTTGCTGATTTATATAAGATGGGAATTTATATGTCCATAGGAATGCTGCAATGCCATTTGTGAATCTGTCTGAGTAACACCTGCATTTATTGAATCCTCAAGCCTAGAAGCAACTAGAAGGATCAGTCGCTATGTCAAAATTCTATGCACTATCCTAGCGACTTTATTTTGCTCTTATTTTTTAAATAAGACAATTATGTAATAAAAACCAAGAGATATTATTGCAGAAAACAAATAACTGGAGCTGTATTCTGTATGCTTTCTTTTTTATTGCTTTTATTGAGATATATATTTTTCTCTACTCCCCTTCCTTCTTCCCCCTCCCCATTTACCTCCCCCATGATCCCTACACTCCCAATTTACTCGGGAGATTTAGTCTTTTTCTGCTTTCCATGTAGATTAGATAAATGTGTGTCTCTCTTAGGGTCCTCTTTGTTGTCTAGGTTCTCTGGGATTGTGAATTGTAAGCTGGTTTTCTTTGCTTTATGTCTAAAAAGCCATGTATGAGTACATATTATAGTTCTCTTTCTGGGTCTGAGTTACCTCACTCAATATGATGTTTTCTAGACCCATCCATTTGCCCACAAATTTTAAGATGTCATTTTTTCTGCTGTGTAGTACTCCATTGTGTAAATGTACCACATCTTCTTTATTTATTCTTTGGGCGAGGGGCACTTTTTGGATATGACACATAATGCTGCTATTAACATAATTGAGCACATGTCCTTGTGGTATGACTGAGCATTCTTTGGGTATATACCAAAAAGTGGTATTACTGGGTCTCGAGGTAGGTTGTTTCCTAATTTTCTAGAAAATCTCCATACTGATTTCCAAAGCAGCTGTACCAGTTTGTACTCCCACTAGTAATGGAGAAATGTTTCTCTTACCCCACATCCTCTCCAGCATAAGTTGTCCTCAGTGTTTTTGATCCTGACCATTCTTACAGGTATAAGATGGAATCTCAGAGTTGTTTTGATTTGCATTTCTCTGATGGCTAAGGATGTTGAACATTTCCTTAACTGTCTTTCAGTCATTTTAGATTCATCTGTTGAGAGTTCTTTGTTTAGGTCTGTATTCCATTTTTTATTCAGTTATTTGTTCTTTTGATGTCAAGTTTCTTGACTTCTTTGTATATTCTGGAGATCAGACCTCTGTCAAATGTGGGGTTGGTGATGATATTTTCACATTCTGTAGGCTGCTATTTGTCTTGTTCACTGTGTTCTTTGCTTTACAGAGGCTTCTCAGTTTCAGGAGGCCCCATTTATTAATAGTTGCTCTCGGTGTCTGTGCTACTGGGATTTTGTTTAGAAAGTGGTCTCCTATGCCAATGTGTTCAGGTGTACTTCCCACTTTCTCTTCTATGCGGTTCAGTGTGGTTTTATGTTGAGGTCTTTGATCCATTTGGATTTGAGTTTTTTTCATGGCATGTAATAGATGTGGATCTATTTTCATTCTTCTACATGTTGATATTCAGTAATGTCAGCACCATTTGTTGAATATGCTTTCTTTTTTTCCAATTGTTATTTTTTGCTTCTTTGTCAAAAATCAAGTGTTAATAGGTATGTAGATTAATATCCGGGTCTTCAATTTGGTTCCATTGGTCTTCCTGTCTGTTTTTATGCCAATACCAGGCTGTTTTCAGTACTGTAGCTCTGTAGTAGAGTTTGAAGTCAGGGATTGAGAAGCCTCTAGAAGTTCCCTTTTGTACAGGATTGTTTTGGCTATCCTGGATTTTTTGCTTTTCCATATGATGTTGAGTATTATTATTTTAAGGTCTGTGAAGAATTGTGCTGGGATTTTGATGGGGATTGCATTGAATCTGTAGATTGATTCAGGTAATATTATCATTTTTACTATGTTAGTTCTAACTACCCAAGAACATGGGAGATCTTGTAGGCTTCATCCCAGAGATGCAGGGATGGTCTAATGTATGAAAATCTGTAAATGTAATCTACCATATAAAGAAACTGGAAAAAAGTCACATGATCTCATTAGACGCTTAAAAAAAAACCTTTGATAAAATACAACATCCCTTCATAATAAAGGTCTTGGAGAGAGTATGAATACCAGGAACAGATCTAAACATAATAAAAGCAATATACAGCAAGACAACAGCCAACATCAAACTAAATGGAGAAAAACTCAAAGCAATCTCATAGAAATCAAGAACAAGGTTGTCTACTCTCTCCATATCTATTCAATATAGTACTTGAGATTCTAGTTAGACCAGTAAGACAACAAAAGAAGATCAAGGGTATACAAACTGAAAAAGAAGAAGTCAAACTCTAACTAATTGCTGATGATATCATAGGTTACATAAGTGGTACGGGAGAATTGTTTGTATTCTGACAATCATGATTTAAATAAACGCTGATTGGCCATTAGCCAGGATGTAAGGTGGCACAACCAGATAGGAAGTAGAGGTGGAGCAAGGAGAATTCTGGGAAGCAAGAAGCTCTCTCGGCATTCCTGTCCGGACCACTGAAGAAGCAGGATGTGACATGCCACGCTGAGAAAGGTACTGAGCCATGTGACTAACATTGATAAGAATAATGGGCTATGTGCGCTACAGGAGCTAATAAGAAGCCTGAGCTAATGGGCCAATCAGTTTATAACTAATATAGACCTCTCAGCATGATTTTCTCTGGGACCTAATGACTGTGGGACCTGGTGGGAAGACAGAAACCAACCAGGCCCTCTTGCTACAATAAGTAACCCCAAAAATTCTACCAAGGAACTTCTAAAACTTATAAACACCTTTGTAATGTAGCAGGATACCAGATTAACTCAAAAAATTAGTACCCTCCTTTATACAGATGATAAATGGGCTGAAAAAAAATCAGAGAAACATCACCCTTTACAATAGCCACAAATTAACATAAAATATCTTGGAGTAATTCTAACTAAACAAGTGGAAGACCTGTATGACAAGAATTTTAAATCTTTGAAGAAAGAAATTGTGAAGAAGATGCCAGAAAATGCAAAATATTCTGTATGCTTTCTAATGTACATGAAGAGACATTAACCGAATGACACATGTCCTAGTTGGTACCTTATTTCCAAAGATGTGACTTATAGAAAATAAACTATTAAAACATGATGCCTTTATGTTCTTGGTACAAGAATTGTATCACACACACACACACACACACACACACACACTCATATATGTTACATATACATTAAGTGAGTACAAATAGGGTGTAGTTGTATACTGGGTAACCTCCTTCAGCCAGTGACCTTTGAGAGACTGGACCAGGTTAGGTGTGGTCTTTGGCACCATTACCTCCATGACAGATGGAAGTAATTCTAGAAGATGACATCCCTTCTCCCAACAAAGTTTGTCCTCAGGGTTAGGGACATCAATTAGGGGTTGTTTATAACTGGTGTAGGGTTGGGGGTTGAGGGGAGAGGTTTTTGTGGGTTCAGGGATATCACTTTTTTAAAAAAAAAGGAAATTGAAAGGGATAATAGGTGGATTAGTGTGAGCTTACTCACACTAATAATAATAGTGAGTTTTAGAGCAAATACTTGTGAGCATCCTCAACCACTTCAAAGAACTGTAGAATATGGCATTTAAATAACTTAAGGTTCTGTTGATGTGAGACATGATTGCTCCTGGCAGCACCGAGGAGCACCAATCTATTCCCGAGAGAATGTTGAGCACCGAAGACGGTCCAAGCAGAGTGTTTTCTTCTTGGCAAAACTGGCCTTTGGACAAGGAACTGCCCATGCCTCGACCACTGACAAAATGTATAGTGTCTGGACTGGACAAGCAGGATACAAGAAGAAAGACTGCCAAAACCTTGCCAAGACAGGGTTAGACAGTTTTGAAAATTTTCCTGCCTCTGAAAATGTTCTGTCAGTTACTCTAGACCTTATCCAAAGTTGGTTACTCCAACATTGCAAATGAGACTTTGGGTGATTGCCCAGATAACCAGTTGTCTCTGACATTTATTGCACATTTTGGAGGCTGCTTGATTGCACTTCCTGTCTACTCAAGTAATATTATCTCCCTTCTCAGGTCTTTGATGGGGTTGAAGACTAGGTAATCATAGTTACATTTCTCTCATCACTTAGCCAAGCCATTTCTAATGCAAGACTTAGACTCCTTAGGATAGAATAATTATTGAAACATTTAGCATATGTTCCTTGCTTAACATTGTTTATGCTGGTTGTAATCCTAATTTTATACTTGATATCTGTTCCTAGTACATATAGTTTTGTATTGGGTTTGGAACTCTCTTATTTAGACAAAAGGCAGAGGTGCTGGGGGACCTTCTTCAGTCAATGGCTTTTGAAAGGCTAGACCAGGTTGGGCGTGGCCTTGGGTAACAAAAAGGTACATGTTCAAGCACCGGCCCACTATTTCTCTCTCTCCTCTCTCTCCTTGCTTCTGGATTCTGTTCCTGTTCCCTGTTTGTGCAGAGGACTGTGATCTGTGAGTCCCCCCTAAATAAAAAAACCCTCATTATGCTCAATTCTGAGCTAGTGTGGGATTACGTTATTTGCATTCTTCTACAGTTACATTATATAGGGTGCAAATATCTTTGAGGTAAGAAGGGCGTTTGTCGGGGTATTTGATCCCTGACTTCTGTGCATGTCTAAAACATTTTCCTATGAAGCTTTAACCCCAACTAGCAAAAAATATTTTTAAATGGCTGATAATGCTCATGGTAAGTTATGGAAGAGCCGTTTTCACCTCCAATAAGAAAGTGTCCTCCATATATGTTGTTACTAGAGATGCCAGGTCAATTTTTAATGTCAAAGATGCCAAGTGCCACTCTTTCTTACCAAACCTGGTTGTCTGTGCTTTTTGCCTTCTCTCCCCTGCTCCCATATCACAACCCTTCCATGCCACAGCCTCATACAAACCAGGCAATTTACCATTAAGGAACCCCTTAGCTCTCCCTCTTCTGTTAAATGTCCCTGTGGCCGGAAACCCACCTGAGAGTCAATCGAAGTTGGTTATCCATTTTCCCTAAGAGAAATAACGATGGTTATGATAGTGAACAGTAATGTGAGGAGGAGGGTGATGATGACATCACTAGCAGATACTATCTTAGTCAGCTCAGAATCCCTGCTCAGCCTTTCTTTGACAAATGTTCCCTCGGAAACTGCTGCCTCTTTCCAGATTTTAGCTGAAGTGTCAATCACAGTGAGCATACACTCAAATACCAGCACAAAATTTTTTCCTCATTTTTTCTTTTTATTGAAAATAGATTCTTTTCTCATAGAATATATCCTGGTTATAGTTTCCACTCAATCTACTCCACCACCCCACCAGGATCCACTCCCTTTCTGACTCTCATTAGAAAATAACAGGCTTCTAAGACATAACAACCAAATATGACAAAACAAAATATAAGATAAAGCAAATATATCATATTGAAGTTGAACAGAGCAATTCATTAGGAGGAGAGTCCCAAGAGCAGGCCAAGACTCATATACCCACTCATTCTCACACTCTGGAGTCCCATAAAAATACTAAGCTAATACCTATAATATATACCTATAATATATACAAAGAGGACCTGGCGTGTGTTGTAGGAGGCTGCTTGTTCATTTCCCAGCCACCCAGACTCCCAAAATAACCACACAGAAACTATTAATTAAATCACCGCTTGTCCAATTACTTAAGCATATTGCTTGCTTACTCTTACATCTAGAATTAACCCATATCCATTATTTTATATTTTACCACAAGGCTTGTGGCCTACCAGCAAGGTTTCAGCATGTCTGTCTCTGGTGGTGGCTCCATGGCTTCTCTCTGACTCTACCTCCACCTCTTTTCTCCCAGCATTCAGTTTAGTTTAGTTTTCTCCACCTACCTCTATTCTCTGTGCAGGCCCAAGCCAGTTTCTTTATTAACCAATAGTATTCACAGCATACAGAGGGTATCCAACATCAGGTGTGGACCCATGTAGGCCTTGTACTTGTTGCTTCCGTCACTGTGAATATATATGTATGTGCCTTGCTTAGTTGATTCAGAAAGCATTGTTCTCCTGGTGTCCCCTATCCCCTATGGTTCTTACACTCTTTACACTTCAGGATTCTTTGAGCTCTGAGGGGAGGGATTTCATGGAGACCTCCCATTTGGACTCTCTGTCCATGTAATATTTGGCTGTGAATTTCTGCTTCCCATATGCTATTTCTATATGCTGCAGGATGATGATGACTAGACAAGGCACTGATCTATGAAAATAGTAGAATATCATTAGGAATCATTTTATTGATAATTATTTTTTCAGACCAGTAGTGTTTAGTTTCTAGGTCTCTGGGATTATCTAGTTTCTGGTTCTTCGTTTTCCAAGCAGTATCAGGCATGGGTTCCTTCTTACAGAGTGGGCCTTAAGTCAGATCAGATATTGGGCAGCTACTCCTACAACTTCTGTGCTACCTTTGCCCTGGAATATTTTTCATGCAGGATAGATTATGGGTCACAGGTTTTGTGACTCGGTTGATGTCCATGTTTCTCTTTTGTTAGCTTGCACAGTACCTTCCTGCACATAAGGGACTAAAATGAAGGGGTGAAGGCTCCACATAAGTGTCAGCTCTACTTCTCCTTTTTGAATGAGTCATGTGGATGCTGCCTATGCCAAAGGGACACCACTGTGGATTTGTGGAGAGGAAGCCATTGTCTTAGCAACAGACTAGGTTGTTTGGGAATTTCCATGGGACTCACTTAGCCAACAACTCAATGCAACCCAGTCCTACCACTAAAAGCCTAGCATGCCCACAAGAGATGGCCAGTTGAGTCTCTGCATTGCTAAGAGTCCCCATTGTAATCACCTTCACAAATCCAAAAAATTTCCACTACACTAGGTTTCCAACCCCCAAAGGTCCCCAACTGTTTCTCTTGGCATTCTCTTCTCTACCCCATTTCTTCGCCAGCCTGATCTTTCTGCTCCTGTCCCCACCCACCCCCAATCAGACCATAAAATCTATTATATTTACCTCTCCTAGGAAGACACATTCATCTCCCCTAGACTCCTCCTTTTTACCTAACCTCTCTAAGTCTATGGACTATAGCTTAGTTATCATTTATGTAACAGCTAATATCTACTTACAAGCAAATATATACCATATTTACCTTTCTGGGTCTGATCACCTCTTTCAGGCTAATTTTGTTCTTGTGTCATCTATTTGGCAGCAAATTTTGTAATATCATTTCTTAAAATATCTGAGTAATACTTCATTGTAAATATACCACATTTTCTTTATCTGTTTTTCTGTTGAAGGCCATCTAGGTTGTTTCCAGTTTCTGGCTATTGTGAAAACTTTGATGAACATGGTTGAACAAGTGTCCTTGTGGTAGGATGATACCTCCTTTGGGTATATGACCAATAATGGTATAGCTGTGTCTTGAGGTAGATGGATTCCCAATTATCTGACAAACTACCATATTGATTTCCAGAGTAGCTAAGGAAGTTTGTTTACTCCCACCAGCAGTAGAGGAGTGTTCCCCTCTCCACATTCTCACCAGCATGAACTGCCCCTTCTTTTACTGATCTTAGCAATTCTGGTATAAAGATAGAATTTCAAGGTCATTTTTATTTGCATTTCCTTGATGACTAAGGACGTTTAACATTTCTTAAATTGTTTCTCAGTAATTTGAATTTGCTCTACTGAGAATTTTCTGTTTTGATCTGCACCCCATTTCTTGAGTTCTTTCTATAATTGGATATTATTCATCTATTAGATGTGGAGTTGGTAAAAATTTCTTTCCTAATCTGTAGACTGCCACTTTGTGCAATTGACAGTGCTCTTTGCCTTACAGAAGCTTTTCAGTTTCATGATGTACCACTTATTAATTGTTGATCTTAGTGTCTGTGCTGTCAATGTTCTGTTTAGAAAGCCATCTCCTGCGCCAATGCCTTCAAAGCTAACCCTCACTTTCCCTTCTATCAGCTTTAGTTTATTTGATTTTATGTTGAGTTTTTTTTGATCCCAACTTGAGTTTTGTGCAGGGTGATGAGTGTGGATCTATTTGCATTCTTCTACATGCAGACATCTTCTACACCAGAAACATTTGCTGAAAATGCTATCTTTTCCAGTATGTATTTCTGGCTCATTTCTTAAATGAAAAAATCATATATATGTAAATTTATGTCTGTGTCTTCAACTTCATTCCACTGCTGAACATGTCCATGTTTATGCCAATACCATGTGATATTAACTACAATTGCCTGGTAACACAGCTTGAATTTGGGAGTGATGAGACTCCAGCAGTTCTTTCATTGTTAAGGGTTGTTTTAGCTATTCTGTTTTTTTGTTTTGTTTTGTTTTTTCCATGTGAAGTTGAGAACTGTCCTTTCAATGGTGTTGGAATTGATAGGGATTGCATTGAATCTGTCAATTGCTTCTGGTAAGATGACCATTTTACTATGTTAATCCTACTGAACCATGAGCATGGGAGATCTTTTCAACTTCTGGTATTTTCTTCAATTTTTTTCTTCAAAGACTTCAAGATTTTTATAACACAAGTCTTCGACTTGCGAGGTTAGTTACTCAAAGGTATTTTATATGATCTGATGCTATTGTGAAAGATATTGATTCACTGCTTTACTTTTCAGTCTGTTTGTCATTTGTATATAGGAGGGCTACTGATTTTTTTGTGAGTTAATTTTTTTATTCATCTAGTTTGCTGAAAGTATTTATCAACTGTAGGAGCTCTCTGGTAGAATTTTAAAGGTCACTTATGTATACTATCATCATTTGCAAATAACGGTACTTCTTTCTTCCCAATTTATATCCACTTGAACATCTTCAGCTGTCTCAGTTGCTCTACCTAAAGCTTTGAGTATTATATTGAACAGATATGGAGAAAATGGACAACACTCTCTTGCCTCTTGTTTAGTGGAATTGCTTTGAGCTTCTCTCCATTTAATTTGATGTTGGCTATTGGTTTGTTGTAAATTGCCTTTATTATTTTTAGGTATATCCAATTTATCCTTAAAATCTCTGGGACATTTATAATGGATTTTACTTATAATGGATTTTACTAAAGGCCTTTTCTGCATCTAATGAAATGACTATGTGATTTTTTTTAGTTTGTTTATATGATGGATTGCATTTATTGTTTTTTAAATATTGAACCATCCTTGCATATCTGGAATGAAATCTACTTGATCATAGTGGATGATCTTTTTGATGTGCTCTTGGATTCAATTTGCAAGTATTTTATTGAGTATTTTCTCATCTATATTTGTAAGGGAAATTGGTCTGTAATTTTCTTTCTTTGTTGAGTCTTTATATGGTCTGGGCATCAGAGTAACCATGGTCTAATAAAATGTACTGGACAATGTTCCTTCTGCTTTTATTTTGTGGAATAATTTGAAGAATATTGGCATTAACTCTTCTTTGAAAGTCTGGTAGAATTCTGTGCTAAAACCATCTGACCTTAGTCTTTTTTGGGGGGAATACTTTTAATGACTGCTTCTGTTTCACTAGAGGTTCAGGCCTATTTAAATTGTTTATCTGATGAACTTGGCTAAATTATTTCTATCAAAAAGAATTTCTGTTTCTTTTAGTTTTTCCAAATTGGTGAAGTACAGGTTTTAAAAGTATGTCCTTAGGATTATCTGGATTTCCTTGGTATCTGTTGTTATGTCCCCATTTTCATTTATGATTTTGTTAATTTGTATATTCTTTCTCTATTGGATAAGGGTTTACCTATCTTGTTGATTTTCGCATAGAACCAACTCTTTGTTCCATTGATTCTTTGTATTGTTCTCTTTGTTTCTATTTTATTGATTTCAGCCCTCAGTTTGACTATTTCTTGTCCTCTATTCCTCTTGGGTGTGCTTATTTCTTTTTATTCTAGAACATTCAGGTATGCAGCTAAGTTGCTAGTATAAGTGCTCTTCATTTATTTTATGTAGGCACTTAGTGCAATGAACTTTACTCTTAGTACCACTTTCATTGTGTGCCATAAATTTGGGTATGCTGTATATTCATTTTCATTGAATTCTAGAAAGTCTTTAATTTCTTTCTTATTTCTGTCTTGACTCATTTTTAATTCAGTAGAAAGTTGTTCGGTTTCCATGAGTTATAAGCCTTCTGTTGCTATCTAGCTTTAGTCTGTTGTTGGTTCAGGGAGTTATTTAAATTTTCTTGCATTTTTAGAGACTTGCTTTGTATATGAGTATATGGTCAATTTTGGAGAAGGTTCTATGAGGTGCTGAGATGAAGGTACATTCTTTAGTATTTGAGTGAAATGTTCTATAAATATCTGTTAGATCTGGTTGGTTTATTGCATCTGTTTACTCCAGGATTTCTCTGTTTAGTTTTTGTCTGAATGACCTGCCCATTGGTGAGAGTAGGTTATTGAATTCTCTCATTATCAGTGTGTAAGTGTCAATATGTGATTTAAGCTGTAGTAGTGTTTTTTTTCCCCACAAATGTGAGTGTTTTTGTGTCTGGGGCATGTTAAGAATTGAATGCCATCTTGAAGGTTTATCCTTTGATGAGTATGAAGTATCTTCCCTATCTCTTTTGATTAGTTTTGGTTTGAATTCTATTTTGTTAGATATTAAAATAATTATACCACTTGCTCCTGAAGTCCACTTGCTTGGAATACCTTTTTCCAAACTTTCACCCTGAGGAAATGTCCATTCTTGATGTTGAAGTGTGTTTCTTGGATGTAGCAGGAGAATGGACCCTGTTAATGCATCTGTTCTGTTAATCTGTGTAGTTTTATTGGGGAACTGAGACCACTGATATTGAGCTTTATCAATGACCAATGATGGTTGATTCCTATTATTTTGTTATTTGTTTTTGTTGTTGATGGTGGTGGTGGTGGTGGTGGTACAGTGTGTGTGTGTGTGTGTGTGTGTGTGTGTGTGTGTGTATTTCTCTACTCTTGATTTTTCTGGTGTGAGATTATTTATTTCCTGCATCTTCATGGGTAAGGTTAACCCCTTTGAGTTGTTTTCCTTTTGTATGTTCTGTAGGCCTGGATTTATGAGATATTATTTAAATTTGACTTTATTATGAAATATCTTGCTTTTTCCATCTCTGGTGATTCAAAATTTTGCTGGGTGTATTAGCTCGGGTTGGTATCTGTGGCTTTTCAGAGTCTGCAGGACATCTGTCCAGGCTTTTCTGGCTTTTAGCGTTCCATTGAAAAGTCAGGTACAATTCTAATAATTCTGCCTTTATATGTTTCTTTGTCTTTTTCCCTTGCAGCTTTTAATATTCTTTTTTTATTCTGTATGTTGTTGAAAACATTAAAAAAAAAAGAAAGAAGACATTCTTCTATGATTTTTGTTGAAAATATTTCCTGGTACTTTGAGTTAAAATTCTCCTTCCTCTATTCCTATTATTCTTAGGTTTGATGTTTGCATACTTTCCATACTGTCCCAGATTTCCTGAATGTTTTGTGTAAGGAATTTTTTTTAGATTTGACATTTTCTTTGACCCATGTATCTATTTCTTCTACCATATCTTCAGTGCCTGAGATTCTCTCTTCCATCTTTTGTGTTCTGTTGGTGAAGCTTGCCTCTGTAGTTCCTGTTCAAATTCCTAAATTCATTTCCATAATTTCCTCCATTCATGGATTTTTTTTGTTTGTTTTTTCAAGTCAAGATTTCTCTGTAGCTTTTGTGCCTGTCCTGGAGCTAGCTCTTGTAGACCAGGCTGACCTTGAACTCACAGAGATCCACAGGCCTCTGCCTCCCAAGTGCTGGGATTAAGGGCGTGTGTGACCACCGCCTGACCAGTCTTTTTTTTATATGTATAGGTTCTATTTCCATTTTCAGGTCTTGAACTGTTTTATTCATTTATCTCTACTGTTTGTCTGTGTTTTATTGAATTTCTTTAAGTGTCTTATTTATTTCCTTTTAAGGACCTCTGTAGTGGTATTTTGTTTGTGATCTAACAAATAAAGCTTGTCTGAAGATCAGAGTGTAGAGTTAAGTCACTAGTTAGCCATAGAGGCCAGGCAGTGGTGGCACACATCTTTAATCTCAGAACTCAGGAGACAGAGCAGATAGATCTTTATGAGTTCAAGGTCACCTTGGCCTGAATGAGATTGAATCTGTACAAAAGAGAAACAAGAGCTCACCCAAAAGTGATCCCAGAATTTGGAATCACACACCTTTAATCCCAGCCCAGGAAGGTGGAGACAGAAGAGATACAGCTGGGCAGAGAGAGGAGTATAAGGCAGGAGGAGAAAGGAAGTTATATGCAGTCTGAGGATTTAGTCTGAGATGCGGTCTGAGGTTTCAGAGAGAACAGCATTTGGTATGAGGATCCGTAGAGACAGGATTACCCCTTTGGTCTGAGCATTGGTACAAGGTAAGAACTCTCTAGTGGTTGGCTGTTCTGCTTCTCTGATCTTTCAGCATTAACCCCTATGCCATGACTCTGGGTTTTTATTATTAAGATCAATTAGAATTCATGCTACAGACCCCTATCATCTTTATGTAGTTCATTTGCAGATCTTATTCTTGTGCTTTCACTACGTTGTAATTAATACTCAGAGTTTGCTGTGGTAGAGTAGTTGGGCTCTAGTGGAGACGTGTTGACCTGGCTGCTATTGTTTCACACTGGTGTTTAAGCATATGGGTTGGGATAATTATAGGTCAAGGTGTTGATTTCCAGGCTTCGCTTTGTTTGGAGGGTCTTTTGTTCCTTGTTTTCTGTTTCCACTCTGGATTTTCAGAGAGTATGATAGCTGGGTGTTTTTTCCGGGCCTGCTCAGCTGGTGTGTTCACAGAGAACGCCTGCTGGTGTTGCAGGATGGGAGACTGGGATGAGTTGTGGAGAGGAAGGTTGCGGGAAGTCTTTGCCATTCGCTTGGTGTAGAGTCTAAAGGAAAGGGATAGTGCAGCAGTTTTTCTGCAACCGAGAGGGGGACAAGACTGGGAGAACTGGAGCGCAGGAGCAGTAGAAGCGTGGGTCTGCCTTCAGCCTACTAATTAGTTGCGCTGAAAGGAGGGACCCTTGGTTTAGCAGAGGGTGCTTGCTGGGGTTGAGAGCTGTGATAAGGCGACTAAATTGGGGGAGATAGGTTGAGAGTGGAAGGATGCTGGGATCCACAAGAGATGTGGCCAGGGCGAAGGAAGGCTGCAGCTGGTCTTCTGTTGCAGCACTGGGGATGAGACTGGGGCATTGGATCTGGGGAAAGAGGGAGAGAAGGGAAGGCCTGCTGGTAGTCTGCCTGGTTCTATGGCAGGTGTGACCTGGGAGCTAACAGGAGGTACCTGCGGAAGTTAGGGGCTAGGATAAAGTGACCAAGTGGGTGGCGAGAGGGAGGTTGGGAGATTGACTGTGGGGTCCCTAGGAGATGTGGGAAGGGGAGAAGGATATTTATCTGATTAATAGACCTTTTTGGCTTCACCTTTTGCTCCTCACAGTGGGGGGGTAACAACAGTTAGTTTTCACTAGACATTCCCCACTCATGCCCCTCACCAACCTGCTGTTGCTAGGCCGTTTAGAACTGTGGTTGAGTGCAGATAGAACATAAAGAAATGGGTTAGAATCCAGACACCCCACTATTCAAATGGAGTCAAAGTAGGTTCTTAATATTTTCTAGGCACGATGTCATTTCTATGATGCTATTCTCATTAATCTTGTTCTCTTTCTCTCTCATCTCACGAGGAACTGAAGGAGAACAAAAGGCTGATACCAGATGTTCATATATATCTCGGCAAGTATATGTGAAGGGAAACCTTTGGAGAGGACCTGGACCATGTCAGGCCAAGCTGTGGGAGGAGAAAATGAGACATGAAAGGATGAAATAAAGCATAATGTAGAGAGGAATACAGGAGAATAGTTCCCACAAAAGCTAGGATGCAAAAAGGATGGTTAGAATTGGGCCCCACCCTAAGAGACTAGATCAATCCATACTGTACATTATCTCAGATATATAGAAAAAGAAGAAGCCAAGACTCAGGAAAGGTTAGAAATCAGATCCATGAGACCATGGTGGAAACAAAAAGCAGTGAGATTATACAAAAGTCAAGATATTTGGTAAGATGAGCTGCAGCCAACAGGTATGTCAGCCCCAAAGCACTGAAGCTTTTTATTTTTATATAAGGCTCCCCCAAAGAAAGGTGGATGAGGCAGAGTTGGATTGGATTGGATTGGAATGTACTGAATTGAATCAAATCAATCTCCAGTGGCTGCATCTAGTCTAGCTGAGGAGACAGTCAGCTCCCAATAACCACAAATAGAGATTCAGAGAAGAAAAATCATATAACTTTCCACATTTTGAGAACAGGTTGGAAGGGGGAAAGAAAATATTTGATTTCTTAATCACAAGCTTTGGCCCCAAAAATCTTATGTTTGAATGTTTGAATGTCTGAAAACAGTGTCTGGTCTGCCAACTTTCTGTTTTGCACAACTGCCCAAATGGGTTACAGCTGTTCAATTCAAAAGTCCCTGATTTTAAGGCAACTACATGTCTTGGTCCAGTGACCTGTGTTCCATTGGGAGATTTACCTTTTGTTTTTTAGGGAATTTTACATCCTCCTTTCAAGAAATGAATTCTGTAGTGAGCCAGAGTTGTTTATATCCCTAAATCCAATCTACGACCATCTAGGTAAGACGAGCTGCAGCCGTCTTATAGGAATTTCACCTCCATGTTTGGGAGTACATTTACCTCAGGACCTCAGAATATGTTTATCTTAATATAGTTTAAGGAATAGGAATAAGTTTTCATAATCAGCAAAATAAATAATGTAGTGGAAAAATCTCTCTAGTTTGGTCAGGATTTCTTATATATATTTAGTTGTCCCTATACATTGAGATCTTCAAGATCTCACAAGCCTTTTGGTCCTGCTATGACCATATGATGACTCTATACCCCATGGATAATGTTAGAGCTCACAATGGACATAGGACATGAAGCTTCCTACTGTAGGGAAGAAGGAAGACCAGAGTGGGGGACTTTCTGAACTCTGGTTTCAGATGCAGGGAATAAAAGATTGCTGTTGTGGGGATCAACTCAGTGGAATGGAGGAGGAATCTGCTCTAGAGGTCTTTCTAACAGATAAAAGTCTATTCCAGTAGCCTGTTGGGGAAAAGAACTTATGAAGTCATGGACTAGTTGGATAATTAGAAAAGTCAGTGCATGCAGCATCATTCAGCACCCCCAGCCAGCTCTACACACATTCAGTTGAACTTCTTAAGCAAAGAACTGGCTCTTCATAGAAAGCCAAATGTCACATAGTCACTCTGCTAAATTCAGAGCTGGGCTCTGATGAAATGTAGCATTATAAACCCAAAGGCGGGAGACCTAAGAAAAAAAATAAGGACCAATATTTAAGGGTAATTGTTGATGCTTAACCTAAGAATGAATAGACAAAGATTTCCAACATTTGGTTATCTAAGGACACTAGACAATAGGTATGGCGCTGGTAAGGTTCAGCTCTCCTAAGGTAGAGTCGAGGACATTCACAAGGAGGATCAAGAACAGAACTGGGCTGTTATTCTGAGGAATGATGCATCAAGTCAGAATGGTTAGTGAAGTCAGAGGTCATGGGCCAAGGCGGGTACACATGTTTGAACCTTTCCGAGATCACAGAAGAAGGGATCATTTAAAAAGCTGTGAGCTTCAGAATTTAATACCTTATGTATTTTCTCAATCTGTAATTCTTGAGTTTAACATGTACAGGAATCACCTAAATTTCAAGTCTGATTCAGTGGGTCTAGAAAAGGTCTTGAAGTTATGTGATATTTTAACTATAATCCGAGGCAATACTACTGCTCTTCAATTTTGGACCACACTGTGAAAAGTAAGGGTAAAGAGCAGTGGTCCCCAATTCTGGCTGGATATTAACTCTGAGATATGTTGCTTTCCACCAGTCTCTCTCACAGAGGAGATATTGATTGATTTTGGTGTTAAAAAGCTTAACTAGCTTGCATATGATTTGGGCACCTGTCTATGACTACTTCTATCAGCCCTCAAGAAGGTTTCAAAAGAATTTTGTTCAATTCTTTCTTCTAATTTTGGTTCTCTCAATGAATTCTCTACTGATACTTCTTGAGTTTACAAAATCAGAATACTAAACTTTCTGATCTTGCATTCAACCAAATAACATTGCAGGAAAGTAAATATTGTCTGTTCTTCTGTTTGTAGTTGGACTTGAAAATGCTAACATTGTGAGTCCCATATTTTCTTATTTTGTTTTTAGCATTTAAAAGTTACTATAAAAATTCTTCTAAAACATGTTGTCACCATGACAGTTTAGAAATTTCTACTTTTTTGTTGCTTTTCAAAAATTCTTCTTGTTGGCAACAGCCTACGCTCAGACCATGTCTATTGCGTTCTTACTTGTGTTTCTTGGCTTGTGCCCTAATGACCTATCTGTTCTCTCATTACCTTCCTAGGCTGGAGCCAACCCCAGCTGAACTTTCTTAGGAAGTTGATGTCTTGTTTAACTCCACATACTTCTCTTCTTAGAGAGAGAAGGGCAAATGAGGATAGCTATTGGGTGCAAGATGGACAGAGCACACAGATAATCCATCACCCTATTAGGACATTCATGTGTGAAGAGGCTCCAACAATAGTCTTTCCACTTACATCATCCATTCTCCTAAGTCTGGATCCTTCCCAATGCCTAGTCTCTTCCACTCCCATTTCACTCCTCTTTTCTATCATCTCACAACAAAAGGTTTGCATCAATTAAAAAGCTGGCTTATGAGGACTTTGACTCACTGGCTGCTTTCTCCTACCCCCTCTCACTAGTTACTACCATTTTGTATCATTCTAGACAATTTAATCCTAGGCACTGTGCCTACAGCTAGAGTAGGAGGCACCAAAAGGATTCCAGTTACTTGGTGGAGTGTGAATGGCTTGGTGTCTCCTAAGTAGAGATGAGGTAAATATATGTTATTTAATTCAGGAGTGTTTAGAAGCAAAATTTTAACACAAAAGTGCCATTTCTCAAAGTGCATGAGAGATATTTTTCAGACTGAAGATCACTGACCACTAGAGAGTGGGAATTCTCATGCTGCATTCTTGTGCCTTGTTTTTTCTCATTGGATTATTTTTCCCTTTAATTGAAAATAGATTTTTTTCTCACATAATATATCCTGGTTATGGTTTTCCCTCCCTTTGCTCCTCCACTTCCTCCTCACTTCCCCTCCCATCCAGATCCACTCTCTTTCTGTCTCTCATTAGAAAACAAGCAGGCTTCTAAGGGATAATAATTAAATAGAATAAAACAAAAAAAAAGGAACACAATAGAACTGGACAAAACAAACATAAAAGGAAACAAGCCCAAGAGAAGGCACAGGAAACAGAGACTCACTCATTCATGCACTCATAAATCCCACAGAAACACTAAATTGGAAGTCATAATATATGCACAAAGGAGCTGGCAGAGACTCTAACTGGAGGTTTCTGTCCCACCTGCCCATTCCCAAATAACCAGTCTGAGGCCTAATATTAATAACAAATTGTTTGGCCAATTGTTGAGGGAGGCTGCTAGTTCATTTCCCGACTGCCCTGACTGGAAATAATCACACAGAAACTATACTACTTAAATCACTGCTTGGCCAATCACTTAAGCGTATTGCTAGCTAGTTCTTATATCTTAAATTAACCCATTTCCATTCATCTGTGTATCACCATGTGGCTTTGGATTACTGGGTAAATTTCTGCCCAGCATCTGGCACCTGTCTCCAATGGGCTACATGGCTACTTCCTGACTCTGCCTACTCTCTTTCTACATCTCTGTTTGGGGTTTCCCACCTGGCTTTATTCTGTTAAGCCATTGGCTGAAAGCAGCGTTTTTATTAACCAATGGCAATAAGACATATTTACAGCATACATAACCTTACTGGCTAGCTGTTACAACTTAAATGAACCCATTTCTATTAGTCTACAATTTACCTCGAGGCTTGTGGCTTTTTACCTCACATCTTGCTTGTCTGGTGGCTGCTAGTGTCTCCTTCGACTCTGCCTTCTTTCTCCCTGTTTTTAGTTTGACTTTTCAGCCTACCTATATTCTGTCTTGCCATAGGCCAAAGCGGCTTCTTATTAACCAATGGTAATAAAACACATTCATAACATACAAAGGGTCATTCCACATGAAAACTCATGTGGGTCTTGTGCAAGCTGCCTTAGTCTGTGTGAGTTCATACTGTGTGAGTTCCTATAAGCTTTGATCATTTTTATTTAGAGGACCTTGTTTTCTTCATGTTCTCCATCTCCTCTGGTACTTAGACTCTTTCTGTCTCCTCTTCCATACAGTTTCATGAGTTCTGCCTGATACAAGGGAGTTGATGGAGCTGTACTATTTCAGGCTGAGTGTTCCAAGGTCTCACACTCTGCATGTTGTCTGACTGGGAATTTCTGAATTTGTTCCCATCTTCTGCCAGAGAAAGCTTCTCTGATGATGGCCGAACAAGGCACTGCTCTATGAAGATAGTAGAATGTCATTTGGAGTCATTTTATTGCTGTTCTGGCTTTGTTTGTTGTCTTGTTTTTAGAATAGTGGTGCTTGGTTTTACTGTAGGTCCTTGTGTTATCTAATCTCAGGTTCTTGATCATTCAAGCATGGTGATCAAGGTACAGTTTCCATCTCATGGCGGCTGCATTACTTTATCACATGTGAGAACCAGAGATGCAAGAAGAGAATGCATAAGAGTGTATCCCACATTTTAAGCAAAATACCTTCTTAAAATGTATCTACTGTTTCCGAGTACAGATACAAGTTCCATTTTTGCTATGAGCCATGTTTTATTTACAAAGATTGAAAGCTACCTTGTGAAGACCATTATCAATCAGCCCAATTTTACTCAAAATAACCCCCAATCTATTATAACTTCATGATCTTTATTTGTTTATTATTATTTTATGATCTTCAGCTAAGAAGTTTTCCTACTCTTACAACACATAAAGGCATTTCCATCCAGTTTTGCTTTTCCTTTGTGACTTTAGTAGAGTAAATCCTCAAGTTCCCATTTCTCATCTGTGGTGTTTTAATGAGAATGACCTTCATAGCCTCATAGATTTGAATGCTTAGTCACTGGGGTATGGCACTGTTTGAAAGGGTTAAGAGGTGTGGCCTTGTTGGAGGAAGTATGTCATTAGGGGTGGGCTTTGAGGTTTCAAAAATCCATGCCAAGCCCAGAGTCTCTGCCCACCTATGGATCAGTATGTAATTATCAACCATCATGCTCCCCACCATGATGATAATGGACTAAACCTCTGAAACTGTATGCAAGCCCCAGTTAAATGTTTTCTTATATAAGAGTTGCTATGGTCATGGTGTATCTTCAAAACAATACAACACTGACTAAGATGTCACCAGCTCTGAAAATTAATTTCACCTGGTTCCCTCTTATCTAGTCTCCTAACACTATGTCATGCTGAATGCAGCCTAGGTTAGCCACAGTTGACAGGCTGTCAATTGTCTGGTGTAGTCACTATTAGCACTGTAAAGAGAAAGATACAAAGTCAGCTCTAAACACTGACTTAATCAGCATGTGTTTCCCAGACAGAAATTGCTAACTGTGGGGCATTTGGTATCATAACACTTTAATTAATAATTCTTGAAAATTAGAAATACTCTTTTGGAGAATAGATGGCCCATCAACTAGTAAATGAAATGGGAAAAAAATGGCATACATATTAAAATCCAAATTTGTTTACTGTTCAGTTCTTGCCCTGAGCAATTCAGTTCTTGTGCTGAGTACATATATTTATTGTGTTCTCTTGCAGAACCTTTGAAATGATGGCAAAGCAATGCATAAAGACATTTTTCTACCGGACAATGAAGGAGCTTGATGTAGTGGTGCACACTTTAATCCCAACCCTGGGAAGGAAAGGTAGGTGGATCTCTATGTGTTCAAGGCCAGCCTGGTCTACATAGTGAGTTCCAGACCAGCCAGGGATACATAGTGAGACTGTCTCAAACAAAACAAAAATATTCATAAAGAAAATGGTCCTAGCAGCATAGGAAGAGGTGAGTTTTCAAAACTCCCAGAGAAACTTATAGTTTCACAGGAAAGGAATTAAACCAGGCACAGTCTCAAAGAAATATGGATTCTAGAGCAAAAGACAATAACACCGTATCTACCTAATGGATTACTGTCTCATTGCTTTTCTCTGGATGAGAGGAAATAAAATGTATTCATTTCTAATCTTTGTATTTTCTTTATTATTTCTTAACATTACAGTAAACGTTATGGATGATTCATCTGAGTTCTGTTTTAGTTCATTGACATTTGTTCTACGAATGAGGTGATAGGAGAGCTCTATTTCTAAACATAGGATTTGCTACCCAGAAGGCTTAAATTCAGGGTTCATAGTTAAAGAGTCAGCATGATTATTGAACACCTTTGATTTGGGGGAAAGGAGACCTTAGCTATTAGATGTTAATAGCTGTATTTGGAAGGTAAAATGGTGGAGACTACTAGTGATATAGAACAAAGAAATAAGAGTATTTAAAGTAAGAAATTCTTTGATTCCCATTATCTTCTCTGAAGTAGATTGGTGCTGCCAGGAGCAGACATGTCTCATTGTCATAAAAAAGAACCTGTGCTATTAAAACATCTTAAATGCCATATTCTGTAGATCTCTGAAGTATTTGAAGATGATCTGTCTATCTAAAATATATCTTTGTTTGACCTTGAAAACATAATTAATTACTAGCCTGCATTTCCTTATTGTCCTAAACAGTTGGTAATGATAATTTTCAAGGGCTAGAAATTTGCATTCTATTGTTAAATGAATTGTATAGGTATGATACCTTGTGCAAGAGTAGAAAGGTATGTACAGTATGTTTAAATTAATCTTAATTTATATCAATATACAAAATTTGTATAAAATATACAAAAATAAAATCCAATGTAAAACATTTAAAAAAAAGAAAAGAATTACAATGAAGATTCATCTAGGTGATTCATTCTCTAACTGATGGAAGTTCTCAAAAGACAAATTAGAGAAGATGGAAGGAGAAATTTCAGAAAACAAGCCAAATTTCTAGAACAAAGAACGTGAATCTCTGACTGAATTGGTCCCTCAAGACTCAGCCAAATGAGTAGAAATGATACCAACAACAAGAGCAGCCTCCACCATTTCATCCACAGCTGCCTGCAGAAAACAAGATGATGCTGTGGAAGTCCTGCATGGACCATGCTGCCAATCCATCAGTCTGCATGATGACACAATAGGAGGTACTTTAAGAGGGAGAGGATAGAGAATGCTTATTTCCCACTTTTTAGGATCCCACCAGGCTTTTTAGGAAGTTATTTGAGGAGATACCCTAGAAAATAAGAGTGTTCATTTTTTCTCCACTATATATATATATAAAACTGAGGTAATCAAACTAAAAAGAGGAAAGGTCTTTTAGGTTCTTTTTTGGTTCTTTCATGTATATTTACCAAATTTTTCTTACCCATTCATCAGTTGGTAGACATGTAGTCTGATTCCATTTTCCAGCTATTGGGAGTAAAACAGCAATAAATGTGGATGGACAAATATCTCTGTGGTGTTTTCTGTGTACATACTCCGAAGTGGTATAGTTGCATCATATGGTTCTGGTTTTAGGGCTTTATTTCTTTATTATTTTAAGAAGCCTTCATGCTGGTTTCCACAGTGGCTGTACCAGTTCACAGGGATATGAGCAGCGAATAAATGTTCCTCTTTCTTCACATTCTCACCACAGTTTTGGCCTATGTTTTCTTTCATATTTTTAAATTTACTTATTTTATTTTATATGTATGGGTGTTTATATATTTACATGTATGAGTGTATACATTTCTGTGTGTCTTGCCTGATGCCTACAGAGGTCAGAAGAGAGCATTGGATCCCCTGGAACTGCAGTTACAGATCATTTTGAGTGCTAAGATGGTGCTGGATGGTGCTAAGGGTTGAACCTCAGTCCTCTACAAGATCCACAAAGGTTCAAAATGGCTGAACCATCTCTCCGGCCCCACCCCTTGTTTTCTTAGTAATTGCCATTGTGAGTCATGGGATGGAATCTCAAACTGGTTTTAATTGCCTTTCCAGTTTGGAAAGAGCATTTTTGGAGATTTGGTTCTAGTCAGTGACTCCAATCCTTTTGGGGATGTTCTGAGGGAGCCCACATGACAGAGGCACCCAGTGCATGCTCACCGCATGGCCAAAATAGGGAAGGGGAAGAAATCACTTCTTTCCTTCAAAATTGAAAACTCTGAGTTTTGTGCCTGGGCTGATAACTCTCTCATAGACAAGAGGCTGAGTGAGCTGACACCCACAGAAAGGCAGGATGTGGATGAATCTCAGTCCTGGGTGGTGTCCTTGAATTCTCAATTAAACAACCCAATCTGAGTATGTCTATATGTGAAACAGATTTTCCTTTTAGTTCCAGTTAGAGGGGTTCTTATTTTTTCTTAAAGCATAACAACAGAAAATAGATTCATATAGGTTTTTGATACCAGGGTATAATGATGTTAATTTAGATGTAAACTAAAATATTAAAAGCTAATCTGAGTATGTTTATATGTGAAACAGATTTTCCTTTTAGTTCCAGTTAGAGGGGTTCTTATTTGTTCTTAAAGCATAACAACAGAAAATAGATTCATATAGGTTTTTGATACCAGGGTATAATGATGTTAATTTAGATGTAAACTAAAATATTAAAAGCTACACATCCTATTTTAGTAGCCTTAAAAATCTGTATTTAAATTGTTGCCCCCTCTAGATTTTAGTGACCCTGTTCCAAGGCCCAGCCACCCTTTCCTGTGCTGCTGCTGCTGCTTCTCCAAAACAAAGTTCAAATTCTCATTCTCTCCAATTTGATAAGCTCAGAAACTCAGTCATGTCAACTCTAGCTGAGAGGAGACTCCTCCAGATCAAAGGAAGGAAGATTACACGGCTACATTTGCCTATTTCAATTTCTTAATATGATGTTTAGTTTTTCATCTAAATGTGATAGAAAAATTGGCACATGAGAAATGATGGAAGAAAATGAGTATAAGGAACAAAGAGGAACATGAGGAAATGTATAAAAGACCCCTTTCAAGCACAAAGAGTAATGCAGACATAAAGGAGAGCTACACAGCCTATTATCTATTATTTTGCAATTTCACTTGGAGGCTAAGAGCTGAGTGACCTCAATCAGTTCTCAAAATGTATCCCAGGCTGACCCAGAACTTACTATGTAGCCAAAGTCTTGAATTTGTGGAAATCCTCCTGCCGAGGGCTGGGATTATTGATTTGAGCTTCCATGAACCCCTTTTCACTAGACAGGTCTACAAGCAATCCATGAAAAGGTTATACCAGAATATGACTGCTTCTGTACTGGGCATAAGGACTGAGAATTTGTGGGGAATGAGTATTTGGAAAGGAACTTATAAAAACATAGTAGAGTGCTATCTGATTCACTCAGTTGCCATCTGAAAATAGTAGAAAGTAGTAGGGTCCCAGGAGATATATTGGGGAGGAAGGCTGCTCAAACACAAACAACAAAAAAAGAAAAAAAAAGAAAAAAAGAAAGAAAAAAGAGGGCACTAACAGGTGTTTGTTTTTCATGGTCACGTGTTTGTACCGAGAGGATGAGAAAGTAGTAGGACCTTCGTGAAATTTGTTTATTCAGCACACCAAATGTGTGTGCTGTTTACTGAAAGACACTAATGGCCATTGGGAGTGAAGCTGAATGTTCTTACCATAGCTTTGCTCAAACAATTATTGGCCTTTAAGTTAAGTAGAGGAGACTGGTTTAAAGGGGGTATGTCTTGTAACAGGACTCCAGACCTTACTTAACACAACTGATTCCATGTGAAAGGCCCCATTCTGCCCTTAAAGCCTAGTCCATAGGCCCCCAGCAACTTCCAAAATGGGAACAAAGAGCTAATCCTTCAGAGACTTAGTCCCCATTCCAGGAAAATTCCTAAATGTAATAACTTTGCTTTTTGTTTTCTGTAATTCTGCTTCTTTTTTCTTTAAACAATCTATTTTTTTTAATTCTTAAATTCTTGACATTACAGAACTAAACTGAAATTTATTAACATTTCATTCTTACATTTCTTATCGACTAACAGAAATAAAATCCATGGGCCAAAAAAAACCAAAACTAAACTAAAAACAGGGAGAAACTTATAAAGCCAATGTGGCCCCCATAATTGACAGCTGAATAGAGAAGTAATGTTTCTTTAAATGCCTATCCTTACTAACTGAAACATGACAACCAGGATGTAGTTTTTGTGTGTAAAAGACAAAGGGATGCAAGGTTCATGACTACATAATTTGGGCAAGTTCCCCATGCAGCTGCTGGCAGGCAATAAAGACTATCTTTTTAGCTTTAAGTGGTGGTCTCTGGGGGGTTACTGTGAAACATCATTGAGACCCCAGCAAGATCCTAAGAGACTGAGACACTGGGGGTCTAGGATACCCTCTAGGGTGATAGTACAGAAAAGGGACATTTCCTAGGGAGCACGTACCTGAGACTTTTCAGGGCCAAAAGAACTTCTCCCATCTCTATCCCTGCTACTACAAAGACTCCTACTCCTGCACCCTAAAACAGAAAAGTACAGAAAGTCACCTGAATCTGTTGCATCTGAATCTGTAAGTCTGTAAATCTGTAAGTATGTTTATAACTCTATGAATAGGATGCTTAAGAAAGGCTGGGCATGACCCTAATTCCAGTGTCTGGAATCCATGTGAAATGTCACCAGACCCCCTGGTTTAAGTCTGTGTGGTAGCCTACCCCTGGTTGCCTTTACTGTTTGCCTTTCTGTGTATCTCTCTGTCTCTGGAGGTAGTCCTAAAACCAATGGGACCGCTCCAGGTCTTGGTTACCCTGCCTGAATCTCAGTTGTTCCAGTGCCCAAGCTGCACACTGAAAGAACCCAACTGGGCAAAATGGAAGATGTCAAACAGGAGGTAAATGGATAGTGGTTCTTGCCCCGTGGGAGACCTGTACTCACACTGCTATTGGAAGACAGAGGGTTGTCAAACTCCACAAGTTCACCCATTTAGGGACATCCAAAAAAGCTGAGTTACTCAGGCCCAGATATTACATCCCTCAACTAGACAATCTTGTCAAAGACACTGTGTCCGGATGTACCGCAAGTGCACAAGGGAACTCCAAAGGAGGAGGAAATGCTCTTGGAAGAATCTGCTCCTGAGAAAGCACCCCAGAGAACATTGAGAAGAGGATTTGACAGAAATCAAACCCACAGTTCTTGAATATAAGTTTTTGTTAGTTTTCATATATATCTCCTTTAGGTGGGTTCAAGCCTATCCTACTGAAATGGAGACAACCTCAGTAGTCACCAAGAAACTCCTCCAAGAGTTGTCTCCTAGGTTTGGATTGCCTCTGTCCTTGGGGTCTGACAACGGTCTTGCTTTCACAGTCAAAGTTTCCCAAAGTCTGGCAAAGGTCCTAAATAGTGATTTGAAACTGCATTGTGCCTAAGGGCTACAATGCTCAAAATAGGTAAAAAGATAAGTAGGACTTTGAAGGAAACTTTTGACTAAATGTGTCCTTGAGGCTAATAAAACTTGGGCCAATCTCCTAACATTTTCTTTCCTAAAGTTCAAGTGCACCCCACATTGACAAGGTTTCACCCTATTTGAAATTATGTTTGAGAGGCCTACCTCTCTCCCCTCTAAGCTAAGAGATGTTCATAAGACAGAGATTATTAACCATTCCCTTATCAAGTCCTTACAGGCTCTTCAACAAGCTGTGCAACTACTCATCAGACAGTCTGACAGGCCAAGCCCTTGTTTCTGATTGAACTTGCTCACAAGTCCAGCATGGTAACCTTGTATGGCTCCCATCCTAGAGCCTGGAGTCAAAATGGAAAGTTCCAAACCCTGTGGTCCTCACTACGCTCATAGCAGTGAAGGTCACTGGCATTGTGCTGTGGATCTACTACAGTTAGCAGAAAAAGGCTACAGAGGACAATGATAGATCCTTTAACCCCTAAAGCTAAGACAGACATGAGCCGCCCTATGACTGACTGTTCTATTTTGTTTCTTTGTCTCCCCATGGGAAAGGACAAAACCCCCATATTATGTGGGATTCCCCTCTGTATGCTGTGAATACCATTGGTTAATAAAGAAGCTGTTTTGGGCCTGTGATAGGGTAGAGCAGAGCTAGGCAGGGAAACCTAAACTGAATGCTGGGAGAAAGAAGGAAGAGTCAGAGAGAAGCAACTAAAAGAAGAGGCCACACAGGATTACGCTCCTGGGGCTGTGGGTCCACTACTGAATAGGAGGGGGTGATAGCTCTGATCTACCCAATACTACATGTGCCCTGCTGATGCCCCTCCAAATTGCCAAGAGCTGCCATTTGTGTTCAGTAGGGTGGTAAAACTATTCCCTCCTGGGAGCACACTGATTCCTTTATGGTCCTAGAGAGAAATTCATCACATTCTACCTTTTTTTCTTTTCTTTGGCAATGCAATGCCATATCTATAAAGGCGGGTGCCTGAAGGTCATAACTTGGAAATCAGCAGTACCTCCTCCTCCTCTCTAGCATGTACCAGACAGCATGGATTCTTGTGTTTGACTAGGGTTGGAGGTTTCCTGTACCCACACATCAAAGGAGAGTGAGAAATGGCAAGCCAGGCTTTTGTTCATAACAACAGAAATGGGGTGGATTATGAAAATGGTGGAGTTCCTGTGAAGCAGAGGAATCAACAGAGCAAGAGAAGTAAGTCAGGATGCTATAAGAAGCCTCTGGAGGATGATGCAACCCAAGAATGGTTCTTGTTATAGGCAACTTTCAAAGAATATTTAAGGCAGTTGAGAAAGTGGTAGGAAGTGAGACTATAGTCTTATTGAATGTGGTAGCACAACCCTATACTTCTGGAATTTGGGAGGTGGAGGAAGGAAGATGTGGGTTCAAGACCATCATGGGATACCTAATAAGACCCTATGTCAAAATAGGGGACAGAGTAATTTTGACTGTTTTTAATTTGTTATGCTTAGTTTTAGCTCTAAAAGATTTGAACCAAATTTTCAATTTAATGGTATTTTAATACCTATCTAATCATAGATGTGTTGATCGCTGATTGAATACTTTATTGGTTTTATATACTTTGAATGGGGCTGAACTTACTTGACCTAATTTACTCATTGTTACATGGTATATAGTATTAAATATCAGCTTATTTAATTAAGAATCTAAACTGGTTAGCATAGTAGAAGGTCAGTTTAAATTTATAGCTATTGTTTATAGTGAGTTTACTAGGGAAAAGTGCTGAAGTTAAGGACTATTCCCACACTCAGAGATTTCCTATGAAAAAGGCATATAAAGAGATTTGGCTAGATGATTAACTCAATATAAAAGAAATAGAAATAATAGTGATCTCTTTTCTTTCTCATTAGGTGTACCACAGCTCTCTAATCATCGCAACATAGATAAATTCTTTATGTTCAAATATATATTCTAAGTTACATAACCCTCCCTGATGGGTATATACCTTTCTAGGACTTACTCTACTTTCCATCATATCCATGAATATAGATCATCCAATGATCAATTCTTTATATTATATATAATCAATAATTAAAAATTAATTTGTTATAAAGATACTCTCTACCTAGATGTATGACTCATCACATTATTGACATTTTTACAAAAAAATAATATTTCTTAGAATTTTGCAGCCTTGTACCTGAATCACCCATATCTATTTACAAACTGCAATGTCCAAGATTACACCACAGCACTAGTGATTCAGACTTTTTGTGGGAAAAAAAGACTTAGGATTACACAGCTTAAATAGACTTTTAGCTAGTTCTTACACATAGGAGAAATTGAAAGCAGTCTTTAGGAGTTAAGATATAACAGAACAAAACAAGAATTTAACATGTAGACTTAAAAAATTAAATACATACCTGAATTCAAGATTTGTTAAATCAAGGCAATTGAACCAGTTGCTTCTTAGATCAATGATACAAACTCATTTCCACAGGATGTATCAATTGTTCATCCTTATAAACAAATTTCAAAGAAATGCTCCCTGAAACCAATATGCTAACCACAAGAAATTTGGGGTCTGGTTAATCCAAAATAAAAAAAAAGTTCTCAGCTCTTACTTTTATTTTTGCATTCAAACTTTACTCATTAAGTATGTTATGTCAAGTGAGAGACAAGTGGTATAGGAGGTTCTTCTGTATTTGTGTTGCTTCATTGGTGAATAAAGAAAACTGCCTTGGCCTTTTGATAGGGCAGAAATCAGGTAGGTGGAGTAGACAGAACGGAATGTTGGGAAGAAGGTAGTGTGGCAGACGCCATGGTTCTCCTGCCTGAGACTGATGTTGGTTAGAAGCTTTCTCGGTAAGCCACGACCTCGTGGTGAACACAGATTATTAAAAATGGATTAAATCAAGATGTGAGAGTTGGCCAATAAGAGGCTAAAACTAATGGGCCAGGCAGTGTTTAAATAAATACAGTTTCTGTGTAATTATTTTGGGGGTTAAGCTAGCCAGGCAGCCGGGAGCTGGACGGCTGGAACAAAAACCAGGCTCTCACTCCTCAATACTACAGACAAGAGTGCATTGTAAAAAGAATTCAAGTGCTTCTAAGGCCACATCTTTCCCACGGATAACTTACAAACCACCCACCTTTTGCCCTTGTTCCCTCAGTTTCTTCTCTTAGCCTTTCCTTTTCTTTTCACAGCCTTTGATCTGACTGTCAAATCATGACTATATTTCACCTTTCTGTGGCTTTGGCTTCTCTTAGAACATCTTTCTTCCTTAAAGTCTTCCATTGAGTCTCTAATATACACAAAACATATTCTACTTGTTTCAAATATAATATTACTAACTTCTTGAAACCCATTTCCTATTCTCATAAGTATTTGTTTTATAAAGCCCTTTTAGCTGCATTTGTTTTCCTGTGGAATTTGAACAAAATTGAATCAACTATTGAGGGACTACTTAAAGTTTACTTTTTAGATATTTTTTTATTCTTCTCTCAGCCCAATAACAGTTCTCCCTCCCTTCACTCATCCCATCCCCTCCCCTACCTCCTCTCTCTCCAAAATCTACTCCTCCTTTGAAGAGGAAGAGGAAAAGGAAGAAGAAGAGGAAGAGAAATAAGAAGAAGCGAGGAAGGAGAAGAGGAAGAGAAGGAGGAAGAAGAGGGAGAAGATTAAATTAATTTGTTAATTAATATAATAAATAGTTATAGTAAATTAAATTAAAGAGCAGACCTTCCAGGAATCAAGAAGGTCAATAATTCTAATGTTCCAATTCCATTCATTGACTCATTAGAGAGAACACTTAGGCTCTTGATATTTCTGTCCATATAATTCCTAAAAAAAATTGCTGAGGGTTAGCTATGAATGTTTGGAAAATAAAAAGAACTCTGCCAACTTATGTTGGAAAGGATGTGGGATAAAGGGAACACTCCCCCATTGCTGGTGGGAGTCCAAACTGGTATAATCCCTTTGGATTTCAGTATGGAGATTTCTCAGAAAATTAGGAAACCACCTACCTCAAGACCCAGTAATACCACCTTGGAGTATACTATATACCCAAAGGATGCTCAATTATACCACAAGGACATGTATTCAACTATGTTCATAGCGGCATTATTTGTAATAGCCAGAACCTGGAAACAACCTAAATGCCCCTTGTCTGAAGAATGGATAAGGAAAATGTGATACATTTATATTTACACAATGGAGTACTACACGGCAGAAAAAAATGATGATATCTTGAAATTTGCGGGCAATGGATGGAGCTAGAAAACATCAGACACAGAAAGACAAATATCATATGTATTCACTCATAAGTTGCTTTTAGACATAAAGCAAAAAATAAAAGCACCCTACAATTCACAATCCCAGAGAACCTAGACAACAAAGATGACCCTTAGAGAGAAACACATGGATCTAGTATGCATGGGAAGTAGAAAAAGACAAGATCTCCTGAGTAAATTGGGAGCATGGGGACCGTGGGAGAGGGTAGGAGGAGAGGGAAGAGGAAGGGAGGAGAGTGTAGAAAAATATATAGCTCAATTAAAAACAATTAAAAAAAGAATGGAAGGGCAGAAGAGATTATATGTAGAAATACATGAGGGACCTACACACAATAAAGAAAGTTTCCTTGAGAAAGAAAAAAGAACTCTGTATGGCATGCTGGTTTAAGCTTATATCTCTAGTGCTTGGGAGGTTGGGGCAGGAAACCAGCCTGCATTGCTGAGATTAGGGAGATACTGTCTCAAACAATATAGAACAAAAGCCCAAAGATTCACGACTGTCTATGAAATCTAAGACAACTCTAGATCACCATAGGTCAATATGAGTGTGCATGCATGTGTACAAACATGTGAGACATTGTGTGCACAGAGAAAGAGTACAGTGCCAAGAGAAAAAGCACGTCTATTTTGCATGAAGCACAACGGGGAGATATATAATAAGTCAAAACCTTTGCTGTCAGGGTGTTTCAGGTATATGGAGGTAGATGTTTGCGCACACTAAGAGAAAGATGTAGATGGAGGGGCCCGAGAAGATCTGCTAAGTGGAGGCTAAATGGCACATTGAACATGGAAAGAGAGAAGGTGGCAAGCAGATCTGAATCCCAACTCAGCCCTCCTGAGATCCCAGTCAAGTGGCTAACATTTGCTAACCCTCAATTTCTGTGCCTCTGCAGGCTCACAGGGACTAGCTTCTAGGGTTTCAGTGAGGAGTAGAGATAAAATAGACAATGAGCCAACACGTGGTAGAGCGAAATAAACAAGAAGTAACCATGGAAATGGCCAGGCATTGTAAGTTCTTACATTGAGCCCTGTCCTGTGCTTGGAATGCAAAATCAACATTCCCTTCATCTGCCTGAAAACTGTTATTTAGTCCAAGAAACTGGTTTCAAGTCAGGAGGGTTTAGGGCAAGGGTCAGTTTTTACTGCTGTTTAAGCAGCAGGGGCCTTGTCAGAAGCTCCAAGGTCAGCAAAGTCTAGGGAAACAAGGCCAACTCAACATTCTTTATTCAAAATCAGTTAGTCTAAAACACTACAATAATTTTCCATGTTTGTAAAGGTCTTGACCTCCATATCCAGAAAACACTGTACTTTTTAAAACTTTCTCTGTGCAGTCATAACTGGATAGCAATGACAGGGTGATGTGGAAAAAATCATAATGAACATCTTAAGGTTTCATTTTACAAGTTCCTTCCCTTGGACTCTGATAACAGAAATGTATATATTCCAGATACAAACTCACCTTTGTCAAGGTGCCCTGTCTAAGACATGAGCTTTTGAGCTAGGCAAGGCAATCTCATGCTTCCCTGTGAATCTGGGTCCAAAATGATGTTTTATAAAGCATAAGAAAGGACAGAGTTGATGCCTACCTATGAGAGTTCGAAAGGGACTCACCAAGTTTTCACCAAACAACACACAGAACCACTCTGATTCCTGTCCTTTTTGTAATTTTGGCTTCAAGTCATCCATAAGGAAGGCATGTGTTCTAATGCATCAGTGGACATTCTTTTCAAGTCTTCTTTGTACAAGTCTTAACTTTTTCACAATAAATTATCCTTCCCCTTAGGTCACCTGCGATAGATCTTTTGATTTTCACACAGTTAAAATTTCTCCATAGTGTTTTATTTTTGTATGTAGAAAGCCCTAATAAATTGAAATGATAAAGCTCAAGGGAGATAAACCCAGTTTGAAAACTAGTATCAATCTTTTACTGGAAAGACAGACACGCTTTATAGTTAAATGTCTCAAGTCACCTGAGAAAGGAAGGGACAGCCACCAGGAAGGGAGGAGGGACCAGAATGGGAAGTTCTAAGGTATTGGTTACCATACACTGTAAATTAGGATATTTGTGTAATCCCCAGTCATTTCCCCCACAGCTGCCACCTGGTCCCAATTCAACCTCCTGTGAATCTATTGTGATCTCAGGAGGATGGGGAAGACAAAGATGTACCTAGACTCTGAAAATAGGGTCAAGACCATTTGAACAGCAATTACAAGGCCCTAGGTGCCTGAGCATGGTCTTGATAGGAGATGGGAGGGGTGGGCTACTTCTTGATTGGCTCCAGGCACTCTGTATCTTATAACAGAAGAAGCATCCAGACAAGAAAGGTTACCTGAGGCACAGTTTTTTGATTTTTTTTTTTTTGTTTGTTTTTTCCTTGGGTCAAAACACAACATTGCTTAAGCTGTCTCATTTGTTTTCTTTCCAAAAAGAATCCTCCTGAAATGTGTGTAGCTCACCAGCCTCAGATGCACCGGCTTGCTGTAAGCCTAGGATAAATATGTTTATTTGGCTTTCCGTTCTCATTTGATGGGCCCTTGGACAAATGTTATTTCTGGACTTGCAAAGCATTGCAATTATATTTTCCAAGAACTAAGCAGGTTAATCAGCTACCACCAGGGAAGGAAAACAGAAAGCGATTCTTCTTTCTGGCTGCTATTCCTAACCTAGACTCTAAAGTATAATAAGGTCATCTTCAAAGACAAAGGACCATGTGTTTTCATATATTTCTTCTAGTAACTACCATCTTCAGGCCAGGCCTGGTTTGGCTTTTTTTTTTTTTTTTTTTTTTTTTTTTTTTTTTTTTTTTTTTTTTTTAATCAGAGCCACAAAGAAATAGCATTTCCTAGGTTGACCCCAAGCAGGTGTCTCCACATCTAGGATGCTGTCCCTGCTCCTTTGCTTAATTCGTCCTCCCATCTCAATCACCAAGTTTATGTGACTTCCAAAGATCTGTTTGGGTTTTTGGGGTGTGTGTGTGTGTGTGTGTGTGTGTGTGTGTGTGTGTGTGTGTGTGTGTGTGTGTGTGTGTGTGTGTGTGTGTGTGT